>LPNX010545462.1:6400-16796 GCA_001517045.1 Pseudotsuga menziesii | reverse complement strand
CTTGTCACATAAATATAGTCTACTAGCCATGTTTAGACTAATATCTTACTACTGCTGCATCAACTGCTTTTGGGACAGCGAGAAGCGAGTATGGTTTGATTTTGTCTTCAAACATAAGGATATTAATTGACTTGCATGCCTTGTTATAAAACTTGGCTGAGTTTTCGAGTACTTACGAGAGAAATTTGGCTTGGCATAGCAAACAAGCTGAACTGATTCTCTGGTGAGATACACTTGCTGCCAGTGCTGAATGGAATGGTTGATTTTATATTTTTTTTTTTAAAACACAGACAGGCGTCGGTTAAGCGATGCTTTATAACTGTCGCTTATCCGACGATTTTAGTTGATTTCCGTCGCTTAAACGACGGCTACATATGTCGCTTATTCGACGCTTCTAGTTGATTTCCGTCGCTTAAACGACGGCCACATATGCCGCTTATCTGACGGTTTTAGTTGATTTCCGTCGCTTAAGCGACGGTTTTGAAGGCTATTTTCTCAAAAAAAAATTACTATCGTCGAAAATATTCTGTCGCTTAAGCGACGCTTTACATTTAAGCAACGGTTTCATAGGTGTCGCTTAACCGACGGTTATTTAGGTGTCGGCTAACCGACGACAAGTTTCCGACGCTTAAAAAAAAATCAAAGTGTTGAACATGCGACAGGAAAGTGTCGAAAATCCGACATGATGGCCGTCGGATTTTTGGTCGAAATGTAGTAGTGGGCATCCCAAGAGTTTGCTTGTAGTATAAGTATAGGAGAATTAGAGGGAATAAAGGACTTTTTTCCAGTTAGATTTGTGAAGACATATTGTAAGAAGAACTATTTCCTTTTGCAATCAATAATTACAATTTGCATGTTGGAGAAAGCTTGGTGGAATGTTCAAATGTTGTGCTATGGATTTGTTGAAGAGGAACTATTTCGTTTTCAGCTTTGTGTCCATTAATTGTGAGATCGTTCTACCTCTTTGAACCTATGTTCTTGTATGAATGTTCTCTGGTTTATTTTATGAAAATTTTCACTATGAGTAATGAATGTTGTTCATAAACAATTGGCTATCTGGTTGTCCAAATATCTTTAAATGTTCATGTGTTTTGAAAGAAGTATCAGCTATCTGTGATTTTTCATAATGCATGTACAAAATACATTACTCATTAATAAATGATAATCTTGCTTCCTAGCGATAGGTTAGGTAGTTAGTTTTAATTTCTTGCTGTGTGTGATTTAGATGCGAGAGAGTTTAAGACAAAATGTAAGAACCTGCGCATCACATTGTGACCGCTCCTCGTATTCTCTATCAATATGCATTGTAGATAGGCACTTGCATGTCATACTTAAAACTAAAAACACAAAAATATACACGATGGACCGGGCCGCAACCGATAAAACCTTTTATTTTTGTTACTTGACCTACGGTAGCCGGAGCGCAAACCGGACGGATCCCCTACACCAAACAGTCACGGGCTAGTTGGGAACGTTGACTGGGGAGAATCCCTTGTTGTTGTTGCCTGCGAATTTCTAGGCCTCAACAGGTTGTCTACAAATAATTGCCTAGCAAGCAAGTTCATCATTTTCATCTATTTGCATTCTGAATTTGCTATGTTTGTATAATGTCTTTCTTTAGGTTCCAATTGCTTGTGCTAGTTGTGTTGTCAAACATTTTTGTCTAGTACTAGTTGAAACAATTGATGTCTGAATTGCTCTATGTGCACCACCTAGTATCTTTCTTTCTGGATTTTCCAATTTTTTTAATTGCATCACCTATGTTTTTTATCACATTATGTTTCAGTTTCAACTCTTTTGTCGCCTTGTGAATACCCAATAATGACGTAGCACCTTCTAACTTCTTGGACACCAATAAACATCTCAAAGTTTGCACTTGTCCTGCTATTGAACAATCCTTGAGAATATCATCATAATTTTTTGTAGCACAATATCGTGCAACATGTATGGGTAATTTTTCTCCATATTTGTCACAATCAATGTCTTCTAACATTTCATCATCAATGGGGAAAGTACCTATACATCAAGTTAAATTTAATTTAACATATGTCAAAAAATACAATTCATTATAAAAAATGAATTTGGAAAATACATGTTATATACATACCAGGTCCAATTTCTGGATCTTGATTTTGATCTTCAATATTGACTTCATCAACATTAACATGTAAATCAATATTTACATCTTCAACAATGGTCTCTTCAACTTCCATTTGTTCTTCTTGTACCCTATTTTCAATTTCCATTTCATCAATAGTGTCATGTAAATCTGTTTTTATATCTTCAATTCTCTCTTCCATTTCTGCAACCCTTGCTCTTTTGGCTCTATTTTTGAGTTTTTGTTTTTCCCTATTAGCATCATCATCATGTTTACGATCACTTTTTTTTTACGGTTTCTTTTATTTCCCATGATTGTTTAATCTCCTTTGGAAAAACCCTTGGAAAAAAATAAGAACACCTTGTAAAGAAATCTTCTTTGTAAAACAATTGGGAAAAAAAACCTCTTTGAAAAAAACCATTCTTTGAAAAAACAATTTATATAAATATTTTAGAAAAAAAAACTCCTTTGCAAACATACCTTGCAAAAAAACTCTTTGGAAAAACCCATTGCAAAGAAATAACCTACTTTGCAAAAATACCTTGGAAAAAAAACTCTTTGAAAAAACCCCTTGCAAAGAAATAACTGCTTTGCAAAATTACCTTGAAAAAAAAAACTCTTTAGGAAAACCCATCGCAAAGAAATAACCCACTTTGCAAAAATATATTGGAAAAAAAGCTCTATGAAAAAACTTCTTGCAAAGAAATAACTTCTTTGCAAAAATACTTTAGAACACAAAATCTTTGGCAAAAGTGCCAAGATGTTATTTTTCATCTCTTCCTTCAAGTGTTTTTGGTTAGTGACTAGGGACTTGATGTCCTTCTCCATTTTTTCGATTTTCTCTTTTAGATCTGCTATGGTCTTGGAACTTGTATGCAGAGGTGTGTACTTTGACACTATTTTGGCTTGTGAGGAGTGATTTTTTTTTGAATAATAATAAATATTAATTAATTAATTAATATTTTTTTATAAACTATATAATATTTGGTATATAGTTTTTTTTAAACAAATATTATAATAATAATATATAAGATTTGATTTTTATTAAATATATTATTATAAATATATCATTATAAATATATTATATTATAATATATTTGAATTAATATATTACATTATAAGATATTGTTTTGTTTTTTGGTTGCAGGTCGTGGAGGTGGAGGTGGAGGTGGAGCGATAGCGTGTGAGGTTGGTGGCTGTTGGGGCGAGCACAAGAGGGAGGGTTGATGCAATGACCGTTGAAAACAATGTGCAACAGGAGAGAGAACACACAGATTGGAAAACACGGGAGGAGCAGCAGAGGGAGCAACACAAGCAAGAGGTGCATGGGGGATGGAGGGAAGAACGGAATGGAGGTGAAGGGAGATGTGGAGTGGAGTAGGGTGACGGGGAGGTGCGTAGGTGGTGAAGGGTGGCATAGAGAGAAATGGGAAAGATTAGAGGTTGCGTGGAGAAGACAAAAAGGTGCTGTAGGTGAATAGAAATGAATGGAATGATGGTGTCGGAGGAGGATGGAGCAGGAACAAGGGGAGAAGGGTTACATGAGAGGCACAAGGAAGTGAGGCTGATCGTGGGGAACAACGGAGGTGGGGAGATCAGCGGAGGCTGGAGCAATGTGAGGAATTTTAGAGTGAAGTCTGAAAAGGAGCAACAAAAGAGTTAGGAGTGGATGGAGAAAACAACAATGTGGATATGAGAGAGGGAGGATGAGCCGAATATGAGCTCAGGACGAAGGAGCGAATCCGCTCTGATACCACCTGGAGCAACTGTATCTAGTTGGAGTCTTAATAGCCAATTTTGGCTTTCATGTTTGATAGAAAAATAAGAATAATATATTAGATGATGGTTATAAAAATTACAATAAGCTCTCCTTTATAGGTTGAGCAAGCATAGTGAAGGGTTACGCCCTTTCACCAGTAACCTAATAATCTATTAATTTATAAATAATAATATTAATTAAATATTCACAACAACTTCAATAACACAATAACAACACTTACCGAAGTCTTTCTGTCTTTTTCTCAAACTTCAATTATTGCAATTTCCAATGGAGATGCGTAACCTCATAATTTGTCTTTTTCTCATATACTTTAATTTAGTCCCACAAGCCCTTCCTTGTCTTGTGACTCACAGTATCCAAGGTGCAAGCAAAGTGACATATATCACCTTGGTATTAAGCCTTGATGCCATGAATCAACTTGTAAAAGAGAAATAAAAGGAAGAAGAAACAAAGAACAAAAAGAGTTCTATAAAAAGAGGGAGAACCATCTTGTTTCATTGCACATAAAAAAGGGAATCACATTTTTTTATTTACAAAGTATGTATGTATCTTACAACTTGAGTTATAGGGATATCTTGGTTTATGCATACAATTATCTACCACATGGAAATGACATGCTGACACTATGCTGGAAATGTGTATGAAGTATGAACTCATAATAGATGACATGCATGAAATCTGAATTCATAATAGATGATAAGCAGTTGTGCAACATAGTTGAGGTTATCCTTTGCTCGACAAATAGTGCATGCTCCCACCCACCGCAAGGCAATAAATTTTCAGTGGTATCAATGTGGATAAGTTTGGGTTTGATTATCAAGGCATTCACTGCAATGACAATCATCTCTCCATTAAAATTTGACAAACATATTTTAAATGCATTCAATGGAGAAAGATGGAGCACATATGGAAATCAATAACGATAATTAAAACATTGAGATTCAACACCAATTAAGAATGAAGAAAACAATATTTATCCTAATAAATGTTATACTTATGCAATGAACATAAAATAGATTATGGTTTTTCCCATTATATAACACATGGACATGAGTTTGTGGATCATATTATTGTACATTATCACAAGTATGAAAGACATTAAATGAATTATCATCATCCTTACAAGCTAAAAGGAAATAGAAGGGCATATTTATTCATTAGAGTATTATCTCTAAGTTATGTATATCGAAGGATATTCTTAGATGGAAACTATTTAATTTGTTGGATTTTTTCGTGGAATTTCATATCACACCAGCTGCACTGCAATTGATTAGAGTATTATTTCTATGTCCTGTACATCTAAGGATATGCTTCTATGGAAACTATTTGAATTGTTCTAAACACTTCCTAAAAAATATAAGTCTGGAATTTTCATGGAATTTCATATGGCCCTACATGCAATGCAATTGAAATTGTTCTCTAAAACACAAAATTTGAAAGTTGACAGTAGATACCACACTTTAGCCTTGACGATGAACAACTCTTTTATATTAATATTACCCGCAGTCAATTGCATATACATATACATACATGTCTACAAAGAAAAATAAAAGGTGAGCACCCTATTATTTCTAATATGTTTGGATCCCAATAGAAAGAGAAGTGAGACTACCTATATTTACATTTTGTTATCAAGATAAGAGCAACGAAAAAAGACTTGGTTGGAGAATAGAGACCATTCCATTATCCATCCATGTCAGTGTATGTTCGCTTATTACTAACATACTGAGTGAGTTTGTCGTGAGATATGGAAGAAAGAAATGTGTTGCCTTTGCTAATCCATGGCTTCCGACCTACTCTTTTCTCTCTTCCAACCTATTGAGTGAGTAAACCCATGGCTTGTCCATTGAGGATGGACTGCAATGGGACCTTGCCAATATGAAGCTCCAGTAACAATACTCCAAAGCTGTAGACATCTGATTTGGGTCCCTTTCTCTTGTCAAATTTGATACCAAGCACTGCAACCCATTGTTTCAGGAGCTATTTTCCACCTTGGGCTCTTCCCTATCGAAATGATTTTCCTTTCAATGCCTGTGATATATCGATTTATAAACGGAGTTTGAAGTATAAACAACGATAGATCTATATGCTGCTATGTCTGAAGCATAAACATGGCAGAAATGTTTGAATGGAGCGAGGCAGACGTAAGCAAAACCTTAACTATCATCACCCTCGTCCATTAACGCTAGGGGACCCATCGACAAAGTTGGCGGACAAAAAAAAGGCTGGAGGCAACGTCGACATCAAAATGATGTGGACGAAACCCCATTTACGATTTTTTTTTATAGCGACCAGATTCTGGTCCAAATCGTCGAAAATTTAGACTACTCTCATTTAAATTTTTTTTTTAAATTAATATACAATTAACATAATAAACCATAAATCATAATCATTAACCTAGTAAACAATACCATAGAAATAAGTTACACATGCATAATGTCTAAGGATCCATTTCATGTAATATATTTTCCCTTTAATATTTCTTTTTCCACTCAAATAGCACATATTCTATTTGATCTCATTTGTTAGCTTTACATGTCCAATGGTAAGTAGAAAATTAAAAGTCGACTTGCTTTAATATTCCAAGATTTGCATATGGAATTCGTTGGTTCGATTGGAGTTCAAAGGTCAACCGTTCTTGTTCCATTTGAGTGCTTTTATAACATTTCAAATCTTTACAGTATTTAACTCACTTAAAGTCAAGGGCACTGTATGGCCCTATTGGAGTTGTGTCACTTCATATGCTAGTCATTAGCACTAGACACTATAGTGGATTTGTGTTGCTTCATATGCTATAGTAGTAGTGTTTGTTACTGCTTTAAGTTTACTAAGTAATTGATGTATAGTTTTCTCTTTATTTATTGATCTTTTCACTAAGAACTTACAGTGTATCATGTTGAGGCGATCTCGTCTTTTTGACTAAGAAATTATACTACATTATGCTGAATAGATTTAAATTAAATTCACATAATTATTTAACAAATCGGAATGAGATTGTTAATATCATTAACATAGTAAACCTTACTTCAAGAACAATTTGGAAATTAGTAAAAAAATTACTAAAACAATCCACTTTTATGAAATGGCTCATTGATAGTGATCTCATTAATTGTATCACAATACAACTTCTATGTACAATGAACGCTCTCCAAAACTTTGAGAGGGACTTGCTACTAGCATCTCTTGTTTTTAATGTAAAAGAAATAAAAATATTTAACATTTTAAATCATAATATTATTTTCCTTCTTTCCCTCTTGCCCAATTAAAAATGACATAATATTAACTCTATAAAAATGACATAATATTATCTCTTGACCATTTACTTTGGAACATATATCACACTTAGTCATATAATAACAAAATATATTTAAACAACAAGGTGTATATACCATTTTCATAATTAATTAACTAAAAATAAGTGTGATTTTTCATTAAAATACTATTTTTTAATTTTTTTTATAAAAAAAAATATCTTAAAATTGGTTAACTAAATATATATATATATATATAGTAGGAACAGGTATGGTTAAGACGCACTTTTTGAGGGAAAGGTCTCCGGTTCTAATCCCCGGGATACCAAAAATCCAACTATGTTAAGGGTTGGTGCTAGTCAAGAGGTTCCACCACTTTGCCAACAAAAAAAATAATTATATAGTAAAAATATAATCAATCAGGTAGTTTAATATGTATATAGTAAGAATATAATCAATGAGGTAGTTTAATAAATGCTTGTTGTACCATATTACTTTATTTAAAGTTTTAAAAATAAAAATAAAAATAATTAAAAAATTAATGTTTCTACATATAGATTGGGTTGAACAAAAATAATCAAGTAATTGAAATATGAGTAAGCAAAAGAGTGTTCTTAAATTAATATAATTTTGATGAGGTACAAAATCAAGTAGATTCATACAAAATTTATAAAACAATATATATTTTTGTATTTTTTAAATTATAATGTTTTATTTTAATTCTATTAATTATTTCAATAATTTCGATTTTGATTTAAATTTAGATAATTAAATAAAAATTTTAATGTTTCTTTTAAGAAGTTATTTTAATAAATTCTAATTTTTTTATTTCTATTAGTTATTATACCTGCTGAGGGAGGGAGGCATATTGTAATCCATTGCAAGTCAACTTGGGTTGACTCACCTATTAGTTCAAAGTTACATAAAAATTAAAATGTTGTTTATAATGTTTAACTTATAATTTTATAAATAATAATTTTTAATTATAATAAAAATGTATTTATTTGTGATGTAATTGGCGAATCACAAATGATGTCAGCTTTGGAATTTGGTATCGATGACAAGTGGCAACTATGACATCAAGGAACGTACCGCCTGAAAAATGACATGAGTACTCGAGTAGACACGGAAGAACTCAGGGCCATGGGTACAGTATACATGAGCGACGTTGTCTGGATAACAATGGCTGCCGTGGCTACCGTTACCTTTGGATTGTGCAAGTAGCCTGCTAGCAAAGTCATGATTTCATACCACCACCATTCCAAACACACAGCGAAACAACTGGGAAGAGCCAGCCTGAGAAGCGGGCACCATTCCCTGAGGCAGGCCATGGACCAATCGACGTAGGTTTTCTTGTAAGCACCTGTGTAGATTAAATAGGTCACCAAAAAAAGCACCATGTTGAAATTCGTACAGCAGGTGGCAATGGCTACTCCAGGCACCCCCAGATTGAAAACAAAAACAAGAACGACGCTTAGAGGAACGTGGAAGAGAACTGCCAAGAAAGAGCACCACATCATGGGCTTGGTGATCCCTTGAGATCGGAGATAGACGCGCAGCGGCTGCAGAATACTGTTTATCAAAAGGTCGGGCAGGGCAAAAAAGCAGTAGAGACTTGCCACGTCTGTGATTCCGGGGTCTTGTCTCAGGCGCAACATTATGGTTTTCAGATTTATCGACATGAGGCTTATGGGGATGCAGGCCGATAGAAGCATAAGGATTGTTCGTTGGAGGGCCAATCCTATCAAGGACCAGTTTTTCGAACCAAATGCCTGACTACAAACAGGATCCATACCAGATGCAAGGCCAAACAATACTGAATACCCAGTAATATTTGTGAACCCAATGGCCAATGCACCTCCAGCCAGCTTAAGGCTTCCAAGCCTTCCCATGCACAGGACGGACACCATGGCTCTCAGATAAAGCACAAAGTTCATGGCCGTTACAGGCAGTCCAATACTGCAAAGCTCCTTCAGCTCCTCAATAGTCAGCACATAAATTTATCAAATACAGATCTCCAACTCATGGTACAAACTAAATAAACACAATTCAATATGAATGGCATGGAATACAAGACTATCAGTAAATTAATACGAGAATCCAAAGGGGTAGGGGGGGATTGAACAGCACAGACAGACCAATATATATACCTGTGCGAAGGTCGAGCATTTACGTGCTGGCGTTTCTTCGGTTCCCCCTTCTCCCCATGGTCCATCGCGTATAGAATTAGCAGGGCTCGTACTCGCTACCACAATCGGCTAAAATGCAAAATCTGTTGGAAAATGTAATTACGCGCAGATCTCTACTTGGCTTCCAACCGACTCTATCAGAGTCTGGATAAACCAAGATCTTGTCTGTCAGTCTGACAAGAAGGAAAAGTCCACAAGTAGGCAACTTAATTCAGTCAAATTTAGTTATTGCAGAGTTTAATGGAAAGTAAGTCGGCAAGTAAGTCGGCCTATGCTGAAGCAATTTTCAGAATTGCCTATAAATAGAAGATGCATATTGTAAATCTTTTTACACACAGATACAGACGCACAGACATTAGACACCAGAGGAACTCAGGGTGAGAAAGTGAAGTCGAAGCTCAAGCTTCTGTGCATGTGATTTAGTCGAAGAGCTGAAGCTCTGTAGATCGACGAGTTTGTAACAGACAAGTTTGTATTACTTTGTAATTCCGAATATTTAATATATGAAATAGTTTGTGGTTGAATTCAAGTTTTACGGCACTTTGATCTACGTAAATCTTCCTACATATTCGGGCATATGTATTTCATAAGTTATTTGGATTTGTAAAAGTGGGTAGTTTACTTCATCTTACTCACAGGTAAAATCATTGGTAATTTCTTGAGTCCTTAGACTAAGAAATTTATTCTGCACAAACTTGGTCGAAACTCCCAACCTGGTCGAAGGTCGCAGCTACCAAATTTGTGCCGAAGCTACCAACTTGGTCGAAGTTACCAACTTGGTCGCAGCTATTGATTTGTGCCGAAGCTACCAACTTGGTCGCAGCTATTGATTTGTGCCGAAGCTACCAACTTGGTCGAAGCTACCAACTTCGTCGCAGCTATTGATTTGTGTCGAAGCTCCCAAATTTGGTCGAAGTAAAAAGGGTGGTCGCAGTAAAAATCCAGTCGAAGTGAAAAGTGAAATTATTTTTTCAATATTGACTGAGCCCTAAACCCAAGTTTAGTCTGCTCGGTTTGAAGGCTATCAAATCGTCAAGGAAAAAGTAAAGCAAAAGAAGAACAACAAAGGGTGTCGACG
>LPNX010545448.1:20526-35750 GCA_001517045.1 Pseudotsuga menziesii | reverse complement strand
GCATGGTGCTTCTCAATTTCGGATGTTTGCCAATTATATTTGCTGGCATTCTTGTTTCCTTTGGAAGTTCATAATCACTACGATACCACATCTTAGTGATTGATTGCTCGAGTAGCAACATAGTAGAATTCTACATGTATCTTGGGAAATACTGTGGATATAAAGTCCTGACAGAAACATATTTGTTCAAAATTCTGGGCTTTGCCGTATTTTATATCCCTTTTATCATTGTCCTAAATGCTCAAATATTACCTTATAAATGCAATGGGTATGAAAAGAAAAAGTGGGTTTTCTATGTTTATGAAAGGGATGCATTTCTTAACCATCAATTGCATTGTTTTTGTAATGCTATGTGATTTACCCACATTTTTAGCTTGTTCTGCATCCTGCTCAATTTTGAATGTTTGCAAGTGATATTTTCTAGCACTATTGTTGTCACTTGAACTTCAGAATCACTAAGATGCCACTTGCTTTTTCATGTTTTCAAAATTCATCTATTGTTTCTAAGATCTATTGCCTTTATAACCTTTTCTTTTCTAATTGTTTTTATGTTATCCTATAATAGCCATTACATATGGTATCTTTCCTTTTCAACATCTATCTTAAAGTATTTTACTTCCTAGTTTAAAAAGGGACAAGTTCCGAATATTTTGTCAATATAAAATTAAATTAGAAGTAGTTTGTCTATATGTTTGATGAAACAGTGGTTTTGCTCTTGATTAATGTATCTTTCACACATCTATTTTTGTAGGTCTAGTTCGTTCCTTCTTAATTGGTATTTCTAATTGATTTTTTGCATCTTGTAAAAAAGGCATGATGGGTAACCTACTTGTTTTTTTGAAAGCCATGATGGGTAATCTACTTGTTTTTTTTTACCTTTTTTAATTGCTTTTGGATGATCTAATACAGCTCGGGACTACATCATCCTTTTGAAGGATCACTGAGGCTATCAACAGATGATGCTTTGGCATATCTCAAGTCAATAAAAGATATATTAAAGAACAATAGGGAAAAATATGATGAGTTTCTTGAGATCATAAAAGCTTTCAAAGAACAAAGGTCTGTACCTCTTTTTATATATATAGGCATTATCAATCAATGAAACAAGTTATCTTTAGTCTTTGAAACAAGTTATCTTTAGTCTTTTTCTTCATGAACTATAAATCATAATACTAAACACCATCAACTATAAATCATAGTGCTAAGAACCACTCTTATGAAATTTTGTTTTCTTCATCAACTATAATTATAAATCATAGTACTAAGGACCACTCTTATGACAATTTTTTTTTGTTCATCATCAACTATAAATCATAGTACTAAGGACCACTCTTCTCGCAATTCTGCAGAGTTTCTATAGCTGGTGTTAGAAATGAGGGATGCAGAACAACCTAAAAAAGTGGGTAAATCACCTAGAATTACAAAAATAATGCAATTGATGGTTAAGAAATGCATCCCTTTCATAAACACAGAAAACCCACTTTTGTATCCACAGTATTTCCCAAGATACATGCAGAATTCTATTGTGTTGTTACTGGAGCAATCCATCACTAAGAATGTGGTATCGTAGTGATTATGAACTTCCAAAGGAAACAAGAATGCCAGCAAATAAAATTGGCAAACATCCAAAACTGAAGCAGCATGCAAAACAACCTAAAAATGTTTAGGGTAAATCACTTAGCATTACAAATAGAATACAACAGATGTTTATGAAATACATACCCTTCATAAGCACAGAATACCGACTTCTTTCCCTAGCCGTTGCATTTGTTGTAAATTCTAGGAGAGCCAAAAAAGTTGACCAGATATGCTTCAATCCAGACTTTACATCTACATTATTTACTAGAAACATGATCGCTAGATTTCACTAAGTTAGAGAGTCCAATGTACTTGGTTTTTTGGCTATGGTAATTGGTAGCCCATGTTATTGGCTATCAATAACCAGTCTGTTGAGTAGGCTTTAATGGGACAGAGGCTGGGCAGCCAACTTTGGATCTCAAGTGAGATCCAACTGCCTACTGCCCCGCCTCAGTGGCATTAAAACCTGCACAATAAGCTGATTATTTTTCCCCATGTTATTGGTCTAGGGTAGTGCATATAAAGAAGCTTAGTTATAAGCTTAGACAACTCCATTGTAAGGTACTTAACGAGACCAATGCTGGCCTGTGTGTAGCTGGTAATGGATACCTTAACCTTAGGATAGATATCAACAGATCTATTATGGCTAATTTTCCACATTAAGTTTCCAGGATAAATATTAATTGTGAATGTGTACTTTTGTGTTTTAATGTGCTTCTAATCTTAATGCACCATGCTACCATGTCCTTACTAGAGCAATCCGTCACTTGGAAACAAAGAAACAGAATCTTTGCCATTTTGCTCTTGAATGCCCTTGTTTAAGATTAAAAAACAAAAACAAGAAAACTGATGGGGTTTGAGTATCTAAGCAAGCTTACTATGTTAAAGCCACCTGATACTGGGAGCTCTGACTTTCCTAAGATGAAAGCATCAGCTCTGACTTTCCTAATATATATAAGCTCATCAAATATGAAGAAAAACTGAAGAAGAATGAATCTGCTCCGACTCCCATGTACACAGCATACAGAAGAAACATTTGTTTGACCTTCTATTTGCTCACATTTATAATTTTACTCCATTCAACTTTCTCATTAATTACAAACAGAAAAGACCTTCAATCCTAAAATATACGTGTTATCTTAACAAACATGGCAATACCTGTCATCTTCGCAACTAAAAAAATTTCCTCATATTCATTCAGTACTTTATGCTTGAAGGAGCAATCCTTACTACCTTTTCTCACAAACTCGCAATCATCATTCAGCACTTCTGCTGCAAGACCAGTGCGATAACTCGCAACTGATTCCTTACTCTGCAAAACATTGACATTAATGTCAGATTTCACAACCAATTTTAATAATGTTGTTAGGCATGATATTTCAGATGCGCATTTCCACCAGTAATAAAATAGATTTCACTGTGACTTCGAATATATCATCACATCATCGGTTTCTTACATTCTTGGGCAGCAAACGGTAACTAGGCGTACAATATTCCTCCTTGTTTGGAGAAACATGGTTGTTCAGTATATCTTTTGCCCTGTGATGCCGATCTTTGTCTCTCTCCCAATGGCTTTTCTGATCTTCTGCTCTGCATCTTCCATTTTCCTTGTCCAACTCCTTACAGTTCTCCAGCATTAAAAGTTTTGTAAGTCCTTCCTCTCGCGTGTCGACAGCTTTCCTGATCTTCTGCTCTGCATCTTCCATTTTCCTTATCCAACTCCTTACAGTTCTCCAGCTTTAAAAGTTTTGTAAGTCCTTCCTCTCGTGTGTCGACATCTGCAACTATTTTGCCACCAAGAGATCAAACAACATTTAAATGGGACACATTTCTGACATCTGCAACTATTTTGCCACCAAGAGATCAAAAAACGTTTAAATGAGACACATTTCTGATTAGTGATTAGTAGGAAGCGAACGATTAAAATGTTCGCACAAATCAAATATTTAAGCCCTCTTTTTTCTTCTTTCCTACTATATTCCTATAGTTCGATGACATTAAAGCAAATATATAATATCTATCTTACTTGAAATTGAAGAAGAAATACAACCTTACTTTAAACATCCGAAAATAAGTGCGATAGCCTAACATTCAAAGTACTTGAGATACACCTGAGAGTTCTACTTGCTCCTTAAACTATTACTGTCCTTTATGGCGGTGTTTTGCAGAGACTCTTTTCCAGAACATCCTCCAACTGGCCCAGTCTGAGTCTGCTTCAGAATGGATTCATCAGACCTTCTAGTAGATTTCCTATCATGAGGATGATCATACCTTACACGCTCTTTTCTCTTTCTGCTATGTGATGATCTTTCTTCACCACTAACTTTCTCCTGTCGTTCACAATCTTCTCTTTTATCTTTTTCTTTCTCAACCTTCTTGCACTGCTCATTCTCTACCTCCATGGATGTTCTTTCATCTTTAACATTTGTGCTTTGATGGAAATTAACTTGTAAAATAACTGTTTTTTCTTTCTGTCAAAAAATCAAGGAGAAGCACACAAAGCTCAGGGAAGCCATTAAAAAAAGGCAAAATCATTACTAAACAACAGAAAACAAGCAAAACTAAAGAACATGATAACCTACATTGACCACGATTTCTTTGTGTGAGTACCGAATGCAAGTTTCTCCATACGATGGTCTTGCAGTGACGTTTGGTAGAAAACTTTTAAATTCCTCTAGTAAATCTTGATGCGCATGCAATAGTTTTTCCATCTGCCTACGGTCAAATAAGATTTAATTGCTTAAGGAATAGCAGTGAAATAAAATTAAAATCCTGAAGGAATAACATAGCTTAGGAGAACCAGGAAAAAACATTGATTTTCCTACTTTTGCAAAACAATAGAAAGTACCTTTCGGTATACTTGAAGGACTGATTTTTTTTCCTTTCTGATACATAGTTAGTATGTTCAAAAAGGTCTCATAGACTGTTTAGTCATTTTGAAACGTCTCTGAAATTGATAAACAATTTTCAAACGACCAATGTTCTAAACAGGTCTTCTATAGCAGTTCACTATTTCAAAACCACATCTTGTCACTTTAATAAATTAGTTTGTAAATCAACCACCAATGTTCTAAACAGGTATTTTATAACAGATCACAATTTCAAAACCACATCTTGTCCCTTTAAATTAGTTTGTAAATAAAGCAGAGCTTTCAAATGTCAAAGCATTAATATGCCATTAGCATTACCTTGATCTTGTTGGCACATTTGATTGCTTCGTCTAAAGCAACTGGATGAAAGCTTGTAAGGAGTTCCTCGGGAGGAACTATAATTTCATACTCTTTGGGCAGAACGGTATTAAAACCCAAATTAAGAAAAACCCAAAATAAGAGAAAGATGGCCTTTAAATAAATCTCTCACCCAAGCTATAACACCTGCTGTATAAAGTCTGCAGAATTGCCACCGGAGTGGTCCTTAGTACTATTTTTAATATAGTTGATGAAAAAAAAAAGGAAATATAACTATTTTCATTGATTGATAATGCCAATATTTATACAAAGAGGTACATACCTTTGGCTCCTGAAATCTTTCATGATGTCAATAAACTCATCATACTTTTCTCTCTTGTATTTGAATTTATCTTTGACTGTCTTGAGATAGGCCAAAGCATCATCTAATGTTAAATATGTAGCTGTATTAGATCATCCACATGCAATAAAAAAAAGTCAGAATACAAGTAGGTTGCTCATCATGCCTTTTTAACAAGATGCAAGCAAACCCAATTAGTAGCAATGATTAAGAAGGAACTGAACAGATATATGAAATATACACCAATCAAGACCTACTAAACCAGATGTATGAAAGATACATCAATCAAGACCAAAACATTGTTTCATCAAACATATAGACAAACTACATCAAATTTGAATTTTATATAGACAAAATATTGGGAATCTATCCCTTTTTAAACGAGGACTTCAAAATGCTTTAAGACGTCCAGTTGAAAGGGAAACATACCATATGGAATGGCTATTGTAGGATAAAGAAAAGTTTAAAGAAACAATAGATGAATTATGAAATCACCTACCATTAAAAGAAAATGCAATGGATGGTTAAGAAATGCATCCCTTTCATAAGCACAGAAAAACCACTTCTTTCCCTACCCATTGCATTTCATAAGGTGATATTCAAGCATTAAAGACTGATAAAAAGATACAAAATCCTGCAAAGCCCAAAATGTTGATCAAATATGCTTCAGGCCCTACTTCACATCCCTAGTATTCCCCATATACCTGCATATTTCTAGTGTGTTGTTATTGTTGCAATCCATCACTAGGACTGTGGCATGGCAGTTATTCAGAAGTTCTAGTGGCAAGAAGGATGCCAGCAAATATCACTGGCAAACATCCAAAATTGACAAGCAGAAGGAAAGACCAAAAAAAGCCATAGGGTAAATCACCTAGCATTACAAATGGAATGCAACTGGTGGTTAAGAAATGCATACCCTTGATAAGCACAGGAAACCCATTTCTTGCCCTAGCCATTGCATTGGATACGGTAATAATTTGGAAAGTATTAAACAGGTTCAAAACTTGCAGGGGTAGGGTTTCTCTTTGCCCTGTTGCGATAAGGCTAGAAGGGTAGGCAACCCTTGGGATAGAGCCTCGCCTATGTGGACTTAGGGATGGCCCCTTGTAAGTCACAAGTTATTGGTATATCTAGTTTGCATGCTACTAGATATACTCTTGTTCCCATAGTTAAAAAAAAGAAAATCTAGACCGTATTAAGGATTTTAGCAAACCCAAAAAATTGATCAAATATGCTTCAGTCGCGAAATACACGCGGCATGCTACTGTGTGTCGTTACTGGAGAAATCTCTCACCAGGAAACGAAAAAAATTGATTCTTTTGCCATTTTATTGTTGAATGCCCTTGATCTCTAAACAGGCTTACTATATTAAAGCCACATGATCTCTAAAACTGGGAAAGGTTCTACAAAATCACATCACTGAACGCGAAACTCATTAACCTCAATCTTGAAACGCATGGTTTGAACGCGAAACTGATTAACCTCAATCTTCTAAGAAAAATACAAAATCGGCGCTTTCCATGAAGTTCCGTTCAGACAAACAAAGTCATTGCAAACACATGAAGTTCACTAGACCAACAAAGCCATTGCAAACATATGAAGTTAGGGAGATAAAAGAACTCACGGTTCGCTTCGCAGATCCTCCTGTCCTCTCTTCATTTTCTAGAAGAGTCACTGCTGCTATACCTTCAATGGCCTCGACGGAAAAGAAGCTGTGAATGCCAAAAGAAAAACCACAAATAACATAACATCCAGTCAATGCCGGGAATTTACAAATCTTATAATGACGTACAGAAAAACGGAAAAGCAGGTGTGAATGCCAAAAGGAAAACCATAAATAACATAAAATCCAGTCAATTCCAGGAATTTACAAATCTTATAATGACGTACAGAAAAACAAGTGAGACTGTTTCAAAATTTGAATTAGTGCAAGAAACGTACAGAATTTCGTGAAACACAATTGCGAAAACGCAGCAGATCCAGCAGTATGAAGTTTCGATCAGTAGTCGATAGCCTCGACTGATCACAAACTTCCCAGCTGCAGCGAAGACTCCAAATGCGAATAGTGCACGACCACCACCTTTCCAGCATATAGGTTTTTATATTGCTTGTAACAGATCTATTTTTATGGTGTTCTCGCGGTAGGAACAAACCCCAAACCCCACTTCGGCTTAATTTGATCAACTGTGGTTTTAGTGCTGATTAGGACAACTCATTATCCACGTACTCCACATGGTATCGCCTAGCGTTGGGTTTTAATTGTCCATTAATACTTAATCAATTAATTTTTACAATTTGCATTTATTTAATTTTGAAATGTGTGTCCAGTTGGTATTGGGTGGTTAATGAATGTTCTTGGTCCATCAATACCATAAGGGTTGAAAACTACAAAATCGGCGCTTTCCATGAAATTCCGTTCAGACAAACAAAGTCATTGCAAACACATGAAGTTCACTAGACCAACAAAGCCATTG
Source organism: Pseudotsuga menziesii (assembly GCA_001517045.1). Classification (NCBI taxonomy): domain Eukaryota; kingdom Viridiplantae; phylum Streptophyta; class Pinopsida; order Pinales; family Pinaceae; genus Pseudotsuga; species Pseudotsuga menziesii. Next base: position 28,170 of record LPNX010545448.1, on the reverse strand, counting down.
CAAACATATGAAGTTAGGGAGATAAAAGAACTCACGGTTCTCTTTGCCGATCCTCCCGTCCTCTCTTTATTTTCTAGAAGAGTCACTGCTGCTGTACCTTCAATGGCCTTGACGGAAAAGAAGCTATGAATGCCAAAAGGAAAACCACAAATAACATAAAATCCAGTGAATGCCGGGAATTTACAAATCTTATAATGACGTACAGAAAAACGGAAAAGCAGGTGTGAATGCCAAAAGGAAAACCACAAATAACATAAAATCCAGTCAATGCCAGGAATTTACAAATCTTATAATGACATACAGAAAAACGAGTGAGACTGTTTCAAAATTTGAATTAGTGCAAGAAACGTACAGAATTTCGTGAAAAACAATTGCGAAAACGAAGCAGATCCAGCAGTATGAAGTTTCGATCAGTAGTCGATAGCCTCGACTGATCACAAACTTCCCAGCTGCAGCGAAGACTCCAAATGCGAATAGTGCACGACCACCACCTTTCCAGCAGATAGGTTTTTATATTGCTTGTAACAGATCTATTTTTATGGTGTTCTCGCGGTCGGGCTTCAAATTTGAAGCCTTCAGAGCCCTTCAAAGGCCATTTTACCCTTCATAGAAGGTTAAAAAAAAATTTACCAAGCAAAAAAAATTTGGTTTAATTTCCAGCCCATCAATAATGAAATTGAGTAAGCCTCAGTAAATTTGCAACAGAAGGGCAACTACAAAATTTGTCCTTCCAGGTTATCAATGATTGAGTGAATTGTGGAAGAGTCCGGACTTAGAGTCTGCCCAAGTGCCCTCAAATAATATGATCATGGATGAGGATCTGGGTCCCAATGGGTACGGACCATAGTGGTCCCAATGGGTACGGACCATAGTGGGCCACTGTGGTGCCAGTGTCAAGTTCAACTCGATGAGTTGGGACTATGACTCGGTATTTGATGTTCACTTTTAAAGGATTTAATGACATTTGCTTGCATTACCGATTCACCAACTTCATTAAATATTAAATCTTGGTCTGATAAAATTCCAGCCTGCCAACTTGGTTTTCCATATGGCATATTCTTGTTCACCGAGTCACTTGATCTCACAACTTACAAGTCAATTGAGTATTTGAGTATATGATGTGAAATTAAATGCTCATATGAGTCATATTTATGGATGGTGAATTGATTTGACATCCCTCCATTGCGAAGGATCCGTAAGGAAAAAAATAATGGTGTTTTTTGGGTTACAACTTACAAGTTGTAATTTACAATGCATTGAGCAGTCTTTGTCGAATTTGAACCTAACCTAGTCCAATGGGTCTCTAAGTTGACAGACCAGGGTTTCACCTAGTTCCAGACATTTCTATCACCACCACAGGACTAGGATGACAAATCTTTGGTAGCAGGCTAGCAACACGTCACCTTTTGTTTGTGTTCATGGATCATATCCTATACTAGTTAGTCCAGCATTCCAAGATTTATTCCAATTTCCATTCATTTACTATGGTCAGAATCATTTGAATCAACATTCCGAGTCTCGCACGGTCCACCTAGGCTGCTTAGTCTTCTCGTCTCATCGGAGGAATAGGGTTAGGTAGCANATTTCCATTCATTTACTATGGTCAGAATCATTTGAATCAACATTCCGAGTCTCGCACGGTCCACCTAGGCTGCTTAGTCTTCTCGTCTCATCGGAGGAATATGGTTAGGTAGCAAAGACAAAGGAAACTGGAATAGAGTGCCAACCAGAGAGAAGGTTTGTATAATATGCATATAGTAATCTCTAAAAGAAACGAAAGAATTTGTCATATACCCAACTTGAGATTATCAATACTTAATTTTTCGGGATGCTTACACAGTAACTCCTCCGCCCGAGTTGATTATGAGGGTGTCGGTAATGGATATGATTTAGAGAGGCTCATTCCCATCATTATACCACCAATGGGATGCTCCTGCAAATATCGCTATTACGTCTCCCCTCCTCACTCGCCTCACCTTTTGACTTGAGTCCTCTTCTTCTTCTTCCTCTTCTTCCCATGGTCTCTCTTATCTGCACCCTGAGCGCCCTCGAAACAAAAAATTATCTTTGAAAGTCTTCGGACACCTCGCAAAAACTATACCCAAATTTCTCTTACCTATATAGATATATCTATGCTATGTAGAAGCAATTATAAAATGAATTTTTTGTAATCATGTCAAATACATAAACATGCATTTTCCTAACTTGAGCAAGGTAAACCAACTTAGAAGCGTCGAAATATTGGGGAATTGATATGGTGTTGCTTTCAATTGTATTTTGTAGAAGGAAACAGCTACGCATTCTAATTCCTCATTTATTTTTTGGTGCACAACTCCAAGGTTCCACCTATGTCACATGTAGAAGCAAAAGAAGCAAAGGTAGAACATTGGGTAGGCTAGATTGAGCTTCCCTGAACTTAAATAGATTGGAGAAGTCTCTGGGAGAAAAAAAAAGTATCCTGGGTTTACAAGTATAGAACAGTCAGAGTTCGGGACTCCTACTCTCAACTCTCCAATTTCATGTTTCAGTGTCTCCCTAATTTCTATTTCCTCCGGAAGATTTTGCAGAGCTAAGATGTCGAGTTGGTTGTTGTGAATTTACAGGTATGTACAACATTTTGCACTTGTGTTAGATTTTATATATGGAGAAATGTTAAATGTGTTGCTTGTTGGAGTTCCTTCTCATGTTATAAATATAAGGGTTTAAAACTTCTCCATCCAAAAAGTTGTTTGAAATTTGTAATGTATTGTGCGACCACACATCCACTAGACTAAGTCTCGAATACTCAATAGATCTAACTTTAGAAAATCCAATATATAAGTGAACTCAGAACCAAAATAATGTATACTTTTCATAGGCTAGGACCACAACTTCATTTGGGCAGAGGATCAAGCAGAAATAGACTCGTATTTGAGTTCCAAATATGTCAATGCTCTTTATTTGCCGTGAATTGTAAACATTAGGTTGAAAGAAAGAAAAATAATTGAATACAAATGTTTGAATTATTCCAATTTCCTTAATGAAATCCAAAGGTTGAAAGGATAAAATATTTAACAACCGACACTGTAAATGTTGTAGACTCTGACCCCTCTGTTTTCCTGTCAGCCTTTTAATAATGGAAACAAGAAGAAAAAATTGTCTACCAATATATCTAAACAAGGGAATCCTCAATGGACGTTCATGAATGAGGGACTCGAAGTGCAGTGAGCTAGCAAAGAACATGTTTTCAACATCCTTGCTATCGCAACCCTCCCAAACGTGTGTTTATGATTTGCCTTCCTTGTTGACTTTGGTAGACACTAGACACCCAACTTGTAGTGATATTTGTTGGAGAATTTTAAGTTCTTCCTTGTAGTGGACTAATAAATACTTAACCTTTCCAATAGGGCTGATAAAATCGATATAGATTGGAGGGACTATCCATAATCCACCTAAAATTGGGGCTTTTGTTTGATCACTTTGAATTGGGTGATAAACTCTATATACATTAGAGGGACTATCCATAATTGACCTAAAATTGAGGCTTTTGTTTGATCACTTTGAATTGAGCATTTGGGGAGGACATGATTCATACCTGCTTAATTTAGGGTTGATAAAAATGGCTGCTACCTAAAAGCATTAGGTGTTACATTGTGGGGTTTTTCTTTTAGGTAGGCCCAATCGCACTTGACCAATAGAGCCACCATCAAGTGCAATCAGTCCTCCATTCAAAGTTCCTTCCAAATTCCAATGCCTTATTTTATCAGCGACCTAACGACCGACATTTGATCAACCCGACAGAGTTTTCCCTTATCTATGTTCAATAAACTATACGCTCCAAGGACTGGGAGACTAGACACTTCTTTATATATGTATGGACTTGCATTAGCTAAAACAATGATAATGTTGTATCCGTGCACGTGTCTCCATATTTGTATGACATCTTGCTCCATGACATGAATGGAAGAAGATTCCCCAATGGTTTCCAATGTGAATCGTTTGAGGGCCATAGAGATGTGAATTATAGGTTTCCACACAATAATCAAGTGTGTACTATAGTCATCTCTTGTGGGCTCCAGGAGGTTGAATAAATAGTTGTTGTTCCTAAAGCATTTAGGTGGTGGCAATTCTTTTCTTTTTATTTCTGAGTTACAATTATTTTGTGTGCATCTGAAAACCATAAACCATAATAGAACAAAACAAAATTAAAATTAAAAGTTTAAAATACTTGATATTTGTTGGAGAATTTGAAGTGTTTCAGCAAATTAGCTAGGATAAGATGTCCATATTGGAGAGACTTGGAAATGATTTTTGTATTTTATTTCCAATTTCTAGGATATTTATATAGTTAAGGGTATAGAAGGTATTTACTTTTATGAGGATAAATCCTACATTAGGGAGGCCACATGGACAAGAACCTATAATGTATTCATTGGATGTAAACCATTTCAATTTGTATTAACTTTGGTTCTTTCTTTGTGCTACTTCCCTTACTATAGTCTACCTACTCACCTACTCTTACTCTTTCTTATGGCATGGATAGATAGATTTGTTTATGAATAGTTCATGAATAGAGAGACTGAACCGTTATAGGCACTACCAACATTCGAACTCAATTTCATTACATTATAGGAATTATAGGCATGGAAAGCAATATATAGGCAGCAGAGAGTTTTCTATTACATAGGTAAGAAAACATGTTTTTTAACGGTTCATTTCACCTGGAGGGGTATATCTCCCTCTTACTATTGTGACTAGTCTTAATCACTATTCATTTGGGGTACTCACTTATGGCTTAGAAATGATTTTCTTTTCATTTCCAATTTCCAATAAGTTTGTGTACATTCGAAATTAACCATTAACTATAAATCATAATAGGAATTTTTTTTTTTTAAATGTTTAACTTGAAATGTGAAATTAATCAAAGAGATCAATTGCTAAAAAAACATTTTTTTTACCATAATTGACCTCATTTAGATTCTTAAAAAATATGCTCCTCTTCAATTATTGTAGTGTTCTTTAATGAAATCCACTTTAAATTTTATTATAAAAAGCAATACAATATTAAGTTGTAGATCTTAATCTTAAAGTTAATTTTTATTAGAATTATGCCTTTTAGGTTATACTAGAGTAAATGAGATATGTTAATTTCTGTTTTTTTTTTACATTAAATATTTCCTAGGTTATGGCCAATAACTCACTAATTATTAAAACATTATCTTAATTATTCTTTTATATAAAAAATTGTAGTATTTCTAGGTTAGAGTTAAATATTACATTTAGTTTTATAGTTTATAAAAAATAGGTTAAGACAATTTATTCATTAAGAAAAATATTTAATATTAATAAATTTAATTTAGTTTTTTATTCTATTCTAAGTTTAGAATCATTGTAGCAATTCACCGTGTTTGTTTTAATCACAACTTAGAACTCCTTATTATCTAGCTTAACATTTTTAGAGTTTGGATTTGGTCTTAGTTATATAGTCAACATTATCAATTTCCTAGTTTTCTCTTGAAACGTGTTGTTAAAGATATATTAATAAATATTTATGAGTTATTCAACTCGATTCATTGTATTGATGATGAATCTTGATAAAGGTTTGTAATGTTGACATATCAAATGGAGTCTACAATTACCTTGGATAACACTCTTAAAACCTATCAACCTAGAATTTAAGAGAAGAGATTGTAAATATGTTTTTTTGTCAAAATGACATTTTTGAATCATGTAAGGTTCACAAAGAGATTACAATATATAATAGTCCTTGTTTTTTGTCTAACCTTTTCACATAAATATAAGATGGAATTTTGAAAAGATAATTGTGGAATCCCTCTCAAACTTCTTCTTGTGTGAGATTTAGATACTAGTAAGATCCACATTAAAGTTTGAAGGATACTTTTTCAATGTGTTTGAATAATAATTATATCCACCGAGTTTTGAAAACAGAAATGGGAATCCCTATCAATCCCTCTCATTTGACATCTAGATGTTAGTAGACTCAAGACTAAAGTTTGAAGGATAAATTTTCAAGTGTTCTAATACTTAGGTTTAATACTGAAGACGATTCTTAGGGATTAGGTGGAGTTTGAAATTGAATAGCTAGTTACTCATGAACTAGGTCCATATGGAAAAACATATCAATTAGCTTTGTGATGGTATTTGTAACTTTTTTTTGTTGTTAATGGAAATGTGGATTGGAAAAAACTTATGTTTTTAGTTTGAAAGATAATAAACCAATGATTTTAATAGCATGTGGAAAAGTTCATTTTAAAACATGTAAGCTAAAATGTCATGGAAAGTTATTCTTCTAATTTTTTTTACTTTTATGTTGTTTCTTTAAACCATTGTTTATGGTAATCATCAAGTGGTCACAACAAGTATCAACAATTTTAACTCATCTTTTTAGTTTTTGTTATTAATGTTAGGAATCTCATTCCTGATCTCTTTTGGCCTTGTAACATAGCACTTCTAGTAGTATAGCTCTTCTCAAAACAATTCTAGACACAAATAAACTTTAGTGCCCCATGAGGCTACTTTCATCCCCAATTTCATATTATTCATTCAGATAAGATAGTGAGTAGTTCTCAACTACTCTAATCACTTTCGCATGATAGGAAACAAATATTTCCCGTCACAAAATAAATAGGCCAAAGAACAATGCAATACAAGAAACCAATACTCCTAATGGTTATCACTATGTTCACATTAACAAAAAAAGTGCACCAATCTCTTTCTAAATGAGCTTTGTCCCAATCTCATCTTCCATCACCGCTACAAGCTGTTCTTCATTCTCAACCTTTATTCTAGTCTCTCCTTCTCTATACTAACTCTTGAGTAATCCCCAATAAAAAAAAATTGGACGTGATAAATCATCATGTACATGGTTTACCTCACTAATTCCATGTAAATGCTGAATCACTTACGATTTCTTCTTAAATTGTCAGTTTTTTATATACATAACTTTTAATAAATAATGAAATTTTATTGTCCACTTACATTTTCAAATGAAAAGAATAAATTATTTTTACATGTCAACATTGAAGGGTTCAATTTCTCACAACCCTTCAAAGTGAAATAGGACCCTGCCCTTCAAATTTGATCCCTGCTCGCGGTGGGAACAAACCCCAAACCCCACTTCGGCTTAATTTGATCAACTGTGGTTTTAGTACTGATTAGGACAACTCATTATCTACTTACTCCACATGGTATCGCCTAGGGTTGGGTTTTAATTGTCCATTAATACATAATCTATTAATTTTTACAATTTGCATTTATTTAATTTTGAAATGTGTGTCCAGTTGGTATTGGGTGGTTAATGAATGTTCTTGGTCCGTCAATACCATAAGGGTTTAAACACAAGCTTATTTATATTATGTTATTTAGGTTGGGTTAGAAAAATTTATATATTTATTAATGGTGACTTGTGAGGCTGTGCATGTATAATTTTTTTTAATAAATTTTGCTTGTCTAAAAAATTGTTAATTATTTTTTACTATTGTGACAAAGAATAAAAAAATTCTCACTTACTTGAACCCTATTACTTGAATTTAAGGGGGAATTATAACCACATTCTCTCCGTAACTTGAACCCATGTGGGAAGTATAAATGAACACCTTTGTTACTCGAATCGAAGTGGGAAGTATAATGACACTCCTCTCCACT
>LPNX010545448.1:2510-13694 GCA_001517045.1 Pseudotsuga menziesii | reverse complement strand
CTCCATGATCCCCATAAATGTGTTCAATGCATCGTAAATTTATAGCTTCCATGGCCAACCATTGAAATAAGTCACTAGAATAATTCCTCTAGTTTTGTGGTACAGTTATGCAATCCGAAAGTTATAATTAACAGGTATATTACCTGTCAAGTAGTCTTCCATTTGGAAAGGGCCATCTTGCTTAATTGTATTATTTTCAATCTTTTCCAATAACTCTTTTAAAGAGTTTGTTGTAGACGCTGTGGACTCTATGAGCACATCGAGCTCAAATCTGAAAATTCAGAATACAAACAGTGGTTAATATATATAAGGTCACAGTGGTTGATATATATAAGGTCATCAAAGATACAGAAATACTAAATATGAAAGAATCAACTTTGACTAGCCTATGCGCAGCTCTGACTTTCCTAAGATGAAAGAATCAGCTTATATATATTAAGATCAAGTGGCTTTAACATAGTAAGCGTGCTTAGATACTAAAACCCCATCAGTTTTCTTGTTTTTGTTTTTTAATCTTAAACAATGGAATTCAACAGTAAAATGTAAAAGATTCCGTTCCTTTGTTTCCAGGGGACGGATTGCTCTAGTAAGGACATGGTAGCATGTGGCATTAATGGTTATGATTAGAAGCACATTAAAACACAAAAGTACACATTCACAATTAATATTTATCCTAGAAACTTAATGTGGAAAATTAGCCATAATAGATTTGTTGATATCTATCCTAAGGTTAAGGAATCCATTACCAGCTACACACAAGCCACCATTGGTCTAGTTAAGTACCTTACAATGGAGTTCTCTAAGTTTATAACTAGGCTTTTTCATATGCACTTCCCTAGACCAATAACAGGGGGAAAAATAATCAGCTTATTGTGCAGGCTTTAATGCCACCGAGGCTTGGCAGTAGGCAGTTGGATCTCAAGCAGCTTGAGATCCAAAGTGGGCTGCCCAACCTCTGTCCCATTAAATCCTGCTCAACACACTGGTTATTGATAGCCAATAACATGGGCTACCAATTACCATAGACAAAAAACCAAGTACATTTGACTCTCGAACTTAGTCAAATCCAGCTATCATGTTTCTAGTAAATAATGTAGATGTAAAGTCTGGATTGAGGCATATTTGGTAACCTTTTTTGGCTCTGCTAGAATTTACAGCAAATGCAACGGCTAGGGAAAGAAGTCACTATTCTGTCCTTATGAAGGGTATATATTTCATAAACATCTGTTGGATTCTATTTGTAATGCTAGGTGATTTACCCTAAACATTTTTAGGTTGTTTTGCATGGTGCTTCTCAATTTCGGATGTTTGCCAATTATATTTGTTGGCATTCTTGTTTCCTTTGGAAGTTCATAATCACTACGATACCAAATCTTAGTGATGGATTGCTCCAGTAACAACATAGTAGAATTCTACATGTATCTTGGGAAATACTCTGGATATAAAGTCCCGACATAAACATATTTGATCAAAATTCTGGGCTTTGCCGTATTTTATATCCCTTTTATCATTGTCCTAAATGCTCAAATATTACCTTAGAAATGCAATGGCTAGGGAAAGAAAAAATGGGTTTTCTGTGTTTATGAAAGGGATGCATTTCTTAACCATCAATTGCATTGTTTTTGTAATGCTAGGTGATTTACCCACATTTTTAAGTTGTTCTGCATCCTCCTCAATTTCGAATGTTTGCAAGTGATATTTGCTAGCACTATTGTTGTCACTTGAACTTCAGAATCACTAAGGTGCCACTCGCTTTTTCATCTTTTCAAAATTCATCTGTTGTTTCTAAGATCTATTGCCTTTATAGCCTTTTCTTTTCTAATTGTTTTTATGTTATCCTATAATAGCCATTACATATGGTATCTTTCCTTTTCAACATCTATCTTAAAGCATTTTACTTCCTATTATAAAAAGGGACACGTTCCCAATATTTTGTCAATATAAAATTAAATATGAAGTAGTTTGTCTATATGTTTGATGAAACAGTGGTTTTGCTCCCAATTAATGTATCTTTAAGACATCTATTTTTGTAGGTCCAGTTCGTTCCTTCTTAATTGGTATTTCTAATTGCTTTTTTGCATCTTGTAAAAAAGCCATGATGGGTAACCTACTTGTTTTTTTGAAAGGCATGATGGGTAATCTACTTGTTTTTTTTTACCTTTTTTAATTGCTTTTGGATGATCTAATACAGCTCAGGACTGCATCATGCTTTTGAAGGATCACTGAGGCTATCAACAGATGATGCTTTGGCATATCTCAAGTGAGTAAAAGATATATTAAAGAACAATAGGGAAAAATATGATGAGTTTCTTGAGATCATAAAAGCTTTCAAAGACCAAAGGTCTGTACCTCCTTTTATATATATAGGCATTCTCAATCAATGAAACAAGTTATCTTTAGTCTTTTTCTTCATCAACTATAAATCATAATACTAAACACCATCAACTATAAATCATAGTGCTAAGAACCACTCTTATGAAATTTTGTTTTCTTCATCAACTATAATTATAAATCATAGTACTAAGGACCACTCTTATGACAAATTTTTTTTTTCATCATCAACTATAAATCATAGTACTAAGGACCATTCTTCTCGCAATTCTGCAGAGTTTCTATAGCTGGTGTTATAGCTCGGGTGAGAGATTTATTTAAAGGCCATCATTCTCTTATTTTGGGTTTTAATACATTTCTGTCGGAAGGGTATGAAATTACAATTCCTGAGGAGCCACTCCCATGGTTTGACTTAGTAGTCAATTGTTTCTATATGAATTTGATGGTTTAATGTTTTTTTTAAACAAAAATATATACTTCTATTGATTTATAAAAAAGGAGGATGCGACCTAACTAGACATCTTGGCGGTAAAAAATCGTGTTGATAGTATGGAGTTATATACACACAGTTTCACAAACTTGAAAAGAGTAGTATCAAAGCAACTATCTACTAGTATCCTGCCTCTATAATAATGGGCTATTCTATGGGAGTACAAAGGACAAAACTTACAACCAAGAAGGATGCATTTACAAACCATTACAAAGTATTTCAAAATTTAAAATATGGCCTTAACTAGCCTTCTCCCATGCTTTCATCAGGAACATTAAAATGATATTCTTTGACTGGTTTCTCCACCTAATTGACATTTTCAAACCGCATATGGTCTTCCCCTGTAACACTAATTGTGGTGTCACTATCATAAAATTGATGGTTTAATGTTAGTCAATGAATATCAAAGGTGTTTTAATTCTTACTTCAATGCATCCCTGGTTTTTTTTATGGCCTACTCACTGGTCGTTGTTACTTTTTATTTTAGTGTATCATAGTTTTCTTTAATATCTCATCTAATGCTATCATGAGTGTGTGTTATTTCAACTTTCAATTTCGTTTTATCTTCAATAACATGCTTTATTTGGTCCTCTACTTGCTTGCATTGGCCCTTTACTTGTTTGCATTGTGTCTCTAACTTGTACACTCTGAAATCAATTACGGTGTTTCTTGTCTTTTTTTGTTTATGAGAGAGTTCTCCTCTAATATGTTTTCCCTAATATTTTATAAGGTTCTAATAAGTTCTAATAATTTTTTCCATAAAATTTTATAAGTTTTTGATAAATATTTTTTTTATCAAGATTATTTACCAAGTCCAATAAACAAATTTATTGGATCTAGTAAAAATATTCTTAGTGCATTTAAAACAAATTTATTGGATCCACTAGAAGAAATTTTAGTGCATTTAATCATTTTGATTAAATAAAAAATAATGGAGACTTTTCTAAATAATAAGTACTTTAAGTACCTTTTCAATGAAAAAAAGCACCAACACTTAGCATGGTTGAATTTTTTTGGTATCCACACGATTAGAACCGACAACCTTTCCGCTTAGGGGGCGTCTTAACCATACCCCACCACCAACTGTTCTACATCTCATGGATAATCCCTTGGTAATTAGCTTATTTATGCTTTTGTTATCTTTTTATTTAATATGTCATTTATATTTAATATCTCTATATTTATTGTTATAATTATTATTCATAAAAGTAAAAACATTCATCACAATTTAAAATAGGACTAAAAAAAGGTCATGTTTCATCAACATTCACACAAACTCGTGAAATATAGTGGACAAACCAGTCTAAGAAAAACACTTCTATTTTGAAAAACAAACAACGTTTTTTGATATTTGAATATAGACCAATATCATACTTAAACTCATAAATATCATAAATTCATATTTACATTAATATTTGTAGACAATGTTCTCTTAGTTTCTAAAAACATAGAGAAATGAACCAAACCTAACTAAATGAATAGATAAATTTGTTTGTATATTTATATTGAAAATTTAGAGAAACAAAAATAAATGTTAAATTTGAACATGTTCACACTTCACATTGCATGGTAATTTATGTGATGTGCATATATGAATTTTGACTACTCGAGCAAAGTCTTAATTTAATATGATGGTAAGTAGTAACTGTGACTTTTGAGGGTAACTTATTTTTCAAGACATTTGGGTCTTTAGATTTCTTGGGATGTTTTAGTGTAGCTCAGACTCGAAGAAGGGGGAATCTTTTTGGAAAGTTGTAATTATGTATGATACAACATTTTATAATATAAAGTTGTCTTTTTGAATTTGAAAAAAATAAGCATTAAATTTCAACACTTTTGATACACTACAATACTCTCTACATGCTACATGGTGACATTACTTTAAAAATGTAAGTATATTTGATTTCGTATATTCACATTGAAAAGGTACATCATTCTCAACAAGTTCTGAAGACTAAAAACTTTCCAAATAATACATGGTAGACTTATTTAAAAATTGTAAGTCTATTTGATTTGATTTTGAAGTCTACATAGAAGTAGATTATTTGATTTAAAATACCCTAATATTAAAGTGTTATTCTACTTTGTAATGCGCATCTATGACCATTCTTACCTACTTTTCACTTTAAAATGTAATTTGTATTTTAGAAGTGGAATGCACATGTTTTGACCATTAAATTATAATTGAGAGCTACTAATAATAATTTAATCCATAGTTCTTACGTCTAAATTATGTGTTTATAAGTTAATACCACTTAAAATATATTAATATCACACTTAAAGTCATAGATTGTAAATAGATATGTACAATATTGGTTTCCTTATTGTTCTCTTAACTAAGTGCTCTCTCATTACCCAATACAATTTTCTGTACTTAATCCTAAAAAACTCTCTTTATATAACTAAAATTTATGTATAATTATAGATATCTTATAAGTTTGCTTTGTAATATAGAAATATTGTTTATGTCATTTGCAATTATAGATGTCTTATAAGTTTTCTTTGTATTATATAAATATAGTTTATTTCATTTGCAAGAGATTGACTAAAAAAAACTATTGTTTTATTTTATATTTCATGTCTATTTTTGTTTTTAGAGCTTACTCAACAATTTCTTACCTTTTTGAAAAAGTAAAAAAATACTATATCACATAGCTATTTAAAATTTAAGTATATTCTCTTCAATAATACAACAACATCAACAATGTGTCAGAAATCTTCAATTGAAAAGTTTAGCTAGCAAAAATTTTAAAATAGTGTAATATGATAATGAAACAAAATCAACGATATCTTACCATTCCACATTTCAAAGATATTTATAATTTTCTATTTGTTTGAATATGTGTTTAAATTTAAAATAAGCATTATTTTAAATACATTTTATATGGTGGTATATAAAGAATAATAATAATAAAAGGTTGTAACACACTTGAAAATTTGTATTTTTTTTACATGCATTACTTTTACATTTACTTAGCAAATTTCTATGTTTTACTTATGTTTTTTTTTAATGAGAGTTTACCAAAGATAGCATTAGATTTATAACGTTCCGAGAGAGAAGAAGGATCCAAGTGTTGTTTTGGTGAAGTTCCTCCAATAGGTGAAACCGATGAAGGTTCTAGAGAAGTAGTAAGCCCAAAGGATACAAGAGGTGATGTATCACCATACTATGGTTCAGGTGGAGCTTTAGAGTCAACAAAGCCAAGATTAAGGGATCCGCTGTAACAAAGAGAAGAGCATTTATCTCTAAGATGGCCACTTTCACGATAGTGGTTCGATTATCTTAATACTCAACGAAGTTATGATGGGATACTAGGGCTACCAATTAGCCTTTTCTTTTAAAGTAGAATAGGAAAACCACCCTTCATGCCTGCAGTCAAGTGTTATTGGGATCTAAGTGTATGTTTTGGTCATGTAATTATGTGTGAAGAGAAAAGATAAAAAGAAATTCAATGGAAATGTTAAGCGTATCAAGTGCCCCCTTTCTGCATCCATTAAATCGTGAAAATTAAACAAGAAGCTACCAATGGACATCCTTGCTATATACTATGGATATTCAGTATGAAAATTGACTTGGGATATTAAAAACTTGAAATAAAATATCTTTTCACCTCTAAACTTTAATTGGCCATTCAATGATCTTCAATACATGAGATTATAAGAAGATCTACCCGAATTGTTGACAAAAAAAATGATGTAACTTATGCAAATTATTTTATATACACACAACTTTCTCTCATTTTTTGAGATACATTGAAGTTATTTCATTTCCCAGCTTTAGAGGTATGCTGGTTATATAATGCCACCTTCATAAAGAGATAACTATATTTTCTGAGGTGTGCTGGAGATAACTAAGTGATCCTAAGTGATCCATCTCTACCTGTTGATGGGAGCAAGAGATTTGTCCACGAAACCGTATAGGTGTCATGATGTTCAAACGCTGTACACTTGGCTAATTTTGTTTATTTCAATGGAGCTTTGACTCTATAAAGACATGAATGTAAAATGTGAAGCATCAATCTTACATAATAATTAATAAAATATTAAATATTAAAAAATAATTACTAAATAAAAAAATAACTGCTATCAACTGTAAGATTTTATACACAAGGAAAAGAAATGATTCATTTCCAGCAAAATTTCCTTTTATATATACATCAGCTCTCAACTTTACATAAGAGCTCTGAACTTTCACCCCTCTTCTATGTCCTCACACAATTGGATCGAGGTGGGGTACACCAAACATGCGTTCCAAAAAGATAATCCAGATCCTCACATCCTCATTACTTTATCAGATTGTTCCTTGTGTATACATCTTAACAAAAATATTTGATGATATTTCATCTTCTTTACTATTCTTCAAGTTCACAACATAAACTTTTATAAGAAAGCTGTAAAAAAATAAAATGGCATGTTAGATGATGGTGCAATAAAAAAACTGTATAAAAACAAATTTTAAATATCATTATGTTCATTCCCATCAACGAACAAGCCAAAAGGAAAGGGCATGCACTTCTAACACTAGAAACATTCTTGAACGGAAAGCCAGAGGGAATCTTGAACGGAAAGCAAGAGGGAATCAAAGTCAGTAGCACATTGCAATTTTGACATAAGAATTCTCAAGAATTCTCATTACAACTTGCTAATAACTTGAAGAACCAGTCCTCGTAGAAGACATTAGGTAGCTACTAGACACCTACACCATAATCTTGGGAGGCGAAAAGAGATAACATGACAATGAATAGTAGCACGAATTTTTAAATTAGCATAGCTACACCATAATCTTGGGAGGCGAAAAGAGATAACATGACAATGAATAGGATGAATAGTAAGTAGCACACAATTTTAAATTAGCATAGCTATAAGTAAAGTGCCAGGTGACACACAATTTTAAATTAGCATAGCTATAAGTAAAGTGCCAGGTGAAACTCCATAGACACAACCAAATTTATGAGTAAAATGGTAAGTGAACCTCCATAGGCCCAGCCAGATTGATAGACAGTATAGGTTACATCAAGTTACCTTATCCACCTATGAACCAAGCAAATTTAGTTCGTATTCCTCGATTATTTTTCATGACTCTTGAAAACGAAAAAAACTTAACAATGAGATCAAGACTAAACCGTTGGCATTCAAACTTTTTCTGTACTGCTGCTTAAACTCGAATCTCACGTGATCAGGAGATTTTTGTGAGATTTATGGTAGTTCTTCTCATAAACTGCAGTCCACCCTTTGTTCATTTCAGCACGACACACAGACCATTCATCTTGCTTTTGCTGAAGACGAGGCAGGACCACCGGCAAAGCAACAGTTGGGTTTTCACGTAAAAGATCAACTACGTCAACTCCATGATCCCCATAAATGCGTTCAATGCATCGTAAATTTATAGCTTCCAAGGCCAACCATTGAAATAAGTCACTAGAATAATTCCTCTAGTTTTGTGATACAGTTATGCAATCTAAAAGTTATAATTAACAGGTATATTAGCTGTCAAGTAGTCTTCCATTTGGAAAGGGCCATCTTGCTTAATTGTATTATTTTCTATCTTTTCCAATAACTCTTTTAAAGACTTTGTTGTAGACGCAGTGGACTCTATGAGCACATCGAGCTCAAATCTGAAAATTCACAATACAAACAGTGGTTAATAGATATAAGGTCACAGTGGTTAATATATATAATGTCATCAAAGATACAGAAATACTAAATATGAAAGAATGAGCTTTGAGTAGCCTATGCGCAGCTCTGACTTTCCTAAGATGAAAGAATCAGCTTATATATATTAGGATCAAGTGGCTTTAACATAGTAAGCATTCTTAGATACTCAAACCCCATCAGTTTTCTTGTTTTTGTTTTTTAATCTTAAACAAGGGCATTCAACAGTAAAATGGAAAAGATTCCGTTCCTTTGTTTGCAAGTGATGGATTGCTCTAGTACGGACATGGTAGCATGGTGCATTAATGGTTATGATTAGAAGCACATTAAAACACAAAAGTACACAAGCCACACACAAGGAATCCATTACCAGCTACACACAAGCCACCATTGGTCTCGTTAAGTACCTTACAATGGAGTTGTCTAAGCTTATAACTAGGCTTTTTCATATGCACTACCCTAGACCAATAACATGGGGAAAAATAATAAGCTTATTGTGCAGGCTTTAATGCCACCGAGGCTGGGCAGTAGGTAGTTGGATCTCAAGCAGCTTGAGATCCAAAGTCGGCTACCCAGCCTTTGTCCCATTAAAGCCTGCTCAACACACTGGTTATTGATAGCCAATAACATGGGCTACCAATAACCATAGCCAAAAAACCAAGTACATTTGACTCTCTAACTTAGTCAAATCCAGCTATCATGTTTCTAGTAAATAATGTAGATGTAAAGTCTGGATTGAAGCATATTTGGTAACCTTTTTTGGCTCTCCTAGAATTTACAGCAAATGCAACGGCTAGGGAAAGAAGTTAGTATTCTGTCCTTATGAAGGGTATATATTTCATAAACATCTGTTGGATTCTATTTGTAATGCTAGGTGATTTACCCTAAACATTTTTAGGTTGTTTTGCATGGTGCTTCTCAATTTCAGATGTTTGCCAATTATATTTGCCGCCATTCTTGTTTCCTTTGGAAGTTCATAATCACTACGATACCACATATTAGTGATTGATTGCTCCAGTAGCAACACAGTAGAATTCTACATGTATCTTGGGAAATACTCTGGATATAAAGTCTTGACAGAAACATATTTTATCAAAATTCTGGGCTTTGCCGTATTTTATATCCCTTTTATCATTGTCCTAAATGCTCAAATATTACCTTAGAAATGCAATGGCTAGGGAAAGAAAAAATGGGTTTTCTGTGTTTATGAAAGGGATGCATTTCTTAACCATCAATTGCATTGTTTTTGTAATGCTAGGTGATTTACCCACATTCTTAAGTTGTTCTGCATCCTGCTCAATTTCGAATGTTTGCAAGTGATAATTGCTAGCACTATTGTTGTCACTTGAACTTCAGAATCACTAAGGTGCCACTCGCTTTTTCATGTTTTCAAAATTCATCTATTGTTTCTAAGATCTATTACCTTTATAACCTTTTCTTTTCTAATTGTTTTTATGTTATCCTATAATAGCCATTACATATGGTATCTTTCCTTTTCAACATCTATCTTAAAGCATTTTACTTCCTAGAATAAAAAGGGACATGTTCCCAATATTTTGTCAATATAAAATTAAATATGAAGTAGTTTGTCTATATGTTTGATGAAACAGTGGTTTTGCTCCCGATTAATGTATCTTTCAGTCATGTAGGTCCAGTTCGTTACTTGTTAATTNTCAATATAAAATTAAATATGAAGTAGTTTGTCTATATGTTTGATGAAACAGTGGTTTTGCTCCCGATTAATGTATCTTTCAGTCATGTAGGTCCAGTTCGTTCCTTGTTAATTGGTATTTCTAATTGCTTTTTTGCATCTTGTAAAAAAGGCATGATGGGTAACCTACTTGTTTTTTTGAAAGCCATGATGGGTAATCTTCTTGTTTTTTTTTTACCTTTTTTAATTTCTTTTGGANATTTCTAATTGCTTTTTTGCATCTTGTAAAAAAGGCATGATGGGTAACCTACTTGTTTTTTTGAAAGCCATGATGGGTAATCTTCTTGTTTTTTTTTTACCTTTTTTAATTGCTTTTGGANGTCTTATAGACTGTTTAGTCATTTTGAAACCGTCTCTGAAATTGATAAACAAAAAGTGTAAGTGAAAAAGCTGAAACATCCTGAAATTTTCAAACGACCGANTGATCTAATACAGCTCGGGACTGCATCATCCTTTTGAAGGATCATTGAGGCTATCAACAGATGATGCTTTGGCATATCTCAAGTCAGTAAAAGATATATTAAAGAACAATAGGGAAAAATATAATGAGTTTCTTGAGATCATAAAAGCTTTCAAAGACCAAAGGTCTGTACCTCTTTTTATATATATAGGCATTATCAATCAATGAAACAAGTTATCTTTAGTCGTTTTCTTCATCAACTATAAATCATAATACTAAACACCATCAACTATAAATCATAGTGCTAAGAACCACTCTTATGAAATTTTGTTTTCTTCATCAACTATAAATCATAGTGCTAAGAACCACTCTTATGAAATTTTGTTTTCTTCATCAACTATAATTATAAATCATAGTACTAAGGACCACTCTTATGACAATTTTTTTTGGNGGCAGAACTGTATTAAAACCCAAAATAAGAGAAAGATGGCCTTTAAATAAATCTCTCACCCAAGCTATAACAACCGCTGTAGAAAGTCTGCAGAATTGCCACCGGAGTGGTCCTTAGTACTATGATTTATATAGTTGATAAAAAAAAAG
>LPNX010545417.1:3149-13249 GCA_001517045.1 Pseudotsuga menziesii | reverse complement strand
ACGTCGCGAAAGTTGGCGTGCATGCTTGTCTATCCAATATGCATCCAAACATATGATCAGGTTTAAATTCTAAGAATCTGGTCAAAGTTGAGACTGTATCATGCATTTTTGTTAGGGTTTGGCTTAAATATGGCGAAAATAGCTCTCAACATCGTGAAAGTTGGCATGCACTCTTATTTTCCAAATGCGGATTTAAATCTATGATTAAATTTTAATTTTGAGAAATTAGTCAAACGTGAAACTTCGTTGTGCGGTTTTGCTAAGGTTGGGATTAAAGGGGGTGAAAATATTTTGGAATGTATCAAAAGTTTGCATGCACGCTTGTTGATCAAATTGGCTTCCAAATTTATGATCAAATTTAAATTCTAAGAAACTGCTCGAAAGGGAAACTCCGTCGTGAGGTTTCAACAGGGTTGGGCTTAAAGGGGGTCAAAATAGCTTGAAATGTCGCGAAAGTTGGCGTGTGTGCTTGTCTATCCAATATGCATCTAAACATATGATCAGGTTTAAATTCTAAGAATCTGGTCAAAGCTGAGACTGCATGATGCAGTTTTGTTAGGGTTTACCTTAAATATGGCGAAAATAGCTCTCAGCATCGTGAAGGTTGGCATGCAGTCTTATTTTCCAAATGCGGATTTAAATCTATGATTAAATTCTAATATTGAAAAATTAGTCAAACGTGAAACTTCGTTGTGTGGTTTTGCTCAGGTTGGGCTTAAAGGGGGTGAAAATATTTTGGAATATCTCAAAAGTTTGCATGCACGAAGCGTTGATCAAATTGGCATCCAAATTTATGATCAAATTTAAATTCTAAGAATCTTGTCAAAGCTGAGACTACATCATGCAGTTTTGTTAGGGTTTGGCTTAAATATGGCGAAAATAGCTCTCAACTTCGTGAAAGTTGGCATGCACTCTTATTTTCCAAATGCAGATTTAAATCTATGATTAAATTTTAATTTTGAGAAAGTAGTCAAACGTGAAACTTCGTTGTGCGGTTTTGCTAATGTTGGGCTTAAAGGGGCTGAAAATATTTTGGAATGTCTCAAAAGTTTGCATGCACGCTTGTTGATCAAATTGGCATCCAAATTTATCCTCAAATTTAAATTATGAGAAACTACTCGAAAGGGAAACTCCGTCGTGTGGTTTCAACAGGGTTGGGCTTAAAGGGGGTCAAAATAGCTTGAAACGTCGCGAAAGTTGGCGTGCATGCTTGTCTATCCAATATGCATCCAAACATATGATCGGGTTTCAATTCTAAGAATCTGGTCAAAGCGGAGACTGCATCATGCAGTTTTGTTAGGGTTTGGCTTAAAGATGGCGAAAATAGCTCTCAACATCGTGAAAGTTGGCATGCACTCTTATTTTCCAAATGCAGATTTAAATCTATGATTAAATTTTAATTTTGAGAAATTAGTCAAACGTGAAGCTTCGTTGTGCGGTTTTGCTAAGGTTGGGCTTAAAGGGGGTGAAAATATTTTGGAATGTCTCAAAAGCATGCACGCTTGTTGATCAAATTGGCATCCAAATTTATGATCGAATTTAAATTCTGAGAAACTGCTCGAAAGGAAAACACCGTCGTGCGGTTTCAACAGGGTTGGGCTTAAAGGGGGTCAAAAAAGATTGACACATCACGAAAGTTGGCATGCATGCTTGTCTATCCAATATGTATCCAAACATATGATCACGTTTAAATTCTAAGAATCTGGTCAAAGCTGAGACTGCATTATGCAGTTTTGTTCGGGTTTGGCTTAAAGATGGCAAAAATAGCTCTCAACATCGTGAAAGTTGGCATGCACTCTTATTTTCCAAATGTGGATTTAAATCTCTGATTAAATTTTATTTTTGAGAAATTAGTCAAACGTGAAACTTTGTTGTGCGGTTTTGCTAAGGTTGGGCTTAAAGGGGGTGAAAATATTTTGGAATGTCTCAAAAGTTTGCATGCACGCTTCTTGATCAAATTGGCATCCAAATTTATGATCAAATTTAAATTCTGAGAAATTGCTCGAAAGGGAAACTCCGTCATGCGGTTTCAACAGGGTTGGGCTTAAAGGGGGTCAAAATAGCTTGAAACGTCACGAAAGTTGGCGTGCATGCTTGTCTATCCAATATGCATCCAAACATATGATCAGGTTTAAACTCCGTCGTGCGTGCATGCTTGTCTATCCAATATGCATCCAAACATATGATCAAGTTTAAATTCCAAGAATCTGGTCAAAGCTGAGACTGCATCATGCAGTTTTGTTAGGGTTTGGCTTAAAGATGGCGAAAATAGCTCTTAACATCATGAAAGTTGGCATGCACTATGCACTCTTATTTTCCAAATGCGGATTTAAATCTATGATTAAATTTTAATTTTGAGAAATTAGTCAAACGTGAAACTTCGTTGTGCGGTTTTGCTAAGGTTGGGGTTAAAGGGGGTGAAAATATTTTGGAATGTGTCAAAACTTTGCATGCACGCTTGTTGATCAAATTGGCATTCAAATTTATGATCAAATTTAAATTCTGAGAAACTGACCGAAAGGGAAACTCTATCGTGCGGTTTCAACAGGGTTGGGCTTAAAGGGGCTCAAAATAGCTTGAACCGTTGCGAAAGTTGACGTGCATGCTTGTCTATCCAATATGCATCCAAACATATGATCAGATTTAAATTCTAAGAATCTGGTCAAAGCTGAGACTGCATCATGCAGTTTTGTTAGGGTTTGGATTAAAGATGGCGAAAATAGCTCTTAACATCGTGAAAGTTGGCATGCACTCTTATTTTCCAAATGCGGATTTAAATCTATGATTAAATTTTAATTTTGAGAAATTAGTCAAACGTGAAACTTCGTTGTGCGGTTTTGCTAAGGTTGGGCTTAAAGGGGGTGAAAATAATTTGGAATGTCTCAAAAGTTTGCATGGACGCTTGTTGATCAAATTGGCATCCAAATTTATGATCAAATTTAAATTCTGAGAAACTGCTCGGAAGGGAAACTCCGTTGTGCGGTTTCAACAGTGTTGGGCTTAAAGGGGTTCAAAATAGCTTGAAACGTCACCAAAGTTGGCATGCATGCTTGTCTATCCAATGTGCATCCAAACATATGATTAGGTTTAAATTCTAAGAGTCTGGTCAAAGCTGAGACTGCATGATGCAGTTTTGTTAGGGTTTGGCTTAAAGATGGCGAAAATAGCTCTTAACATCGTGAAAGTTGGCATGCACTCTTATTTTCCAAATGCGGATTTAAATCTATGATTAAATTTTAATTTTCAGAAATTAGTCAAACGTGAAACTTCGTTGTGCGGTTTTGCTAAGGTTGGGCTTAAAGGGGGTGAAAATATTTTGGAATGTCTCAAAAGTTTGCATGCACGCTTGTTGATTAAATTGGCATCCAAATTTATGATCAAATTTAAATTCTAAGAAACTGCTCGGAAGGGAAACTCTGTCGTGCGGTTTCAACAGGGTTGGGCTTAAAGGGGTTCAAAATAGCTTGAAACGTCACGAAAGTTGGCGTGCATGCTTGTCTATCCAATGTGCATCCAAACATATGATCAGGTTTAAATTCTAAGAATCTGGTCAAAGCTGAGACTGCATCATGCAGTTTTGTTAGGGTTTGGCCTAAAGATGGCGAAAATAGCTCTCA
The DNA here is from genome assembly GCA_001517045.1 of Pseudotsuga menziesii. NCBI lineage: Eukaryota > Viridiplantae > Streptophyta > Pinopsida > Pinales > Pinaceae > Pseudotsuga > Pseudotsuga menziesii. Next base: position 9,632 of record LPNX010545417.1, on the reverse strand, counting down.
ACATCGTGAAAGTTGGCATGCACTCTTATTTTCCAAATGCAGACTTAAATCTATGATTAAATTTTAATTTTGAGAAATTAGTCAAACGTGAAACTTCGTTGTGCCGTTTTGCTAAGGTTGGGCTTAAAGGGGGTGAAAATATTTTGGAATGTCTCAAAAGTTTGCATGCACACTTGTTGATCAAATTTGCATCCAAATTTATGATCAAATTTGAATTCTGAGAAACTGCGCGAAAGGGAAACTCTGTCGTTCAGTTTCAATAGGGTTGGGCTTAAAGGGGGTCAAAATAGCTTGAAACGTCGTGAAAGTTGGCGTTCATGGTTGTCTATCGAATATCCATCCAAACATATGATCAGGTTTAAATTCTAAGAATCTGGTCAAAGCTGAGACTACATCATGCAGTTTTGTTAGGGTTTGGCTTAAAGATGGCGAAAATAGGTCTCAACATCGTGAAAGTTGGCATGCACTCTTATTTTCCAAATGCGGATTTAAATCTATGATTAAATTTTAATTTTGAGAATTTAGTCAAACGTGAAACTTCGTTGTGTGGTTTTGCTAAGCTTGGGCTTAAAGCGGGTGAAAATATTTTGGAATGTCTCAAAAGTTTGCATGCATGCTTGTTGATCAAATTGGCCTCCAAATTTATGATCAAATTTAAATTATGAGAAACTGCTCGAAAGGGAAACTCCGTTGTGCGGTTTCAACAGGGTTGGGTTTAAAGGGGGTCAAAATAGCTTGTAACGTCGGGAAAGTTGGCATGCATGCTTGTCTATCCAATATGCATCCAAACATATGATCAGGTTTAAATTCTAAGAATCTAGTCAAAGCTGAGACTGCATCATGTAGTTTTGTTAGGGATTGGCTTAAAGATGGCGAGAATAGCTCTCAACATCGTGAAAGTTGGCATGCACTCTTATTTTCCAAATGCGGATTTGAATCTATGATTAAATTTTAATTTTGAGAAATTAGTCAAACATGAAACTTCGTTGTGCGGTTTTGCTAAGGTTGGGCTCAAAGGGGGTGAAAATATTTTGGAATGTCTTAAAAGTTTGCATGCACGCTTGTTGATCAAATTGGCATCCATATTTATGATCAAATTTAAATTATAAGCAATTGCTCGAAAGGGAAACTACGTCGTGCGGTTTCAACAGGGTTGGGCCTAAAGGGGGTCAAAATAGCTTGAAACGTCGTGAAAGTTGGCGTGCATGCTTGTCTATCCCATATGCATCCAAACATATGATCAGGTTTAAATTCTAAGAATCTGGTCAAAGCTGAGACTGCATCATGTAGTTTTGTTAGGGGTTGTCTTAAAGATGGTGAAAAAAGCTCTCAACATCGTGAAAGTTGGCATGCACTCTTATTTTCCAAATGTGGATTTAAATCTATGATTAAATTTTAATTTTGAGAAATTAGTCAAACGTGAAACTTCGTTGTGTGGTTTTACTAAGGTTGGGCTTAAAGGGGGTGAAAATATTTTGGAATGTCTCAAAAGTTTGCATGCATGCTTGTTGATCAAATTGGCATCCAAATTTATGATCAAATTTAAATTCTGAGAAACTGCTCGAAAGGGAAACTCCGTCGTGCGGTTTCAACAGTGTTGGGCCTAAAGGGGGTCAAAATAGCTTGAAACGTCGCGAAACTTGGCGTGCATGCTTGTCTATCCAATATGCATCCAAACATATGATCAGGTTTAAATTCTAAGAATCTGCTCAAAGCTGAGATTGCATCATACAGTTTTGTTAGGGTTTGGCTTAAAGATGGTGAAAATAGCTCTCAACATCATGAAAGTTGGCATGCAGTCTTATTTTCCAAATGCGGATTTAAATCTATGATTAAATTTAAATTTTGAGAAATTAGTCAAACGTGAAACTTCGTTGTGCGGTTTTGCTAAGGTTGGGCTTAAAGGGGGTGAAAGTATTTTGTAATGTCTCAAAAGTTCACATGCACGCTTCTTGATCAAATTGGCATCCAAATTTATGATCAAATTTAAATTCTAAGAAACTGTTCGAAAGGGAAACTCCGTCGTGCGTTTTCAACAGGGTTGGGCCTAAAGGGGGTCAAAATAGCTTGAAACGTCGTGAAAGTTGGCGTGCATGCTTGTCTATCCAATATGCATCCAAACATATGATCAGGTTTAAATTCTAAGAACCTGGTCAAAGCTGAGACTGCATCATGCAGTTTTGTCAGGGGTTGGCTTAAAGATGGCGAAAATAGCTCTCAACGTCGTGAAAGTTGGCATGCACTCTTATCTTCCAAATGCGGATTTAAATCTATGATTAAATTTTAATTTTGAGAAATTAGTCAAACGTGAAACTTCGTTGTGCGATTTTGCTAAGGATGGGCTTAAAGGGGGTGAAAATATTTTGGAATGTCTCAAAAGTTTGCACGCACGCTTGTTGATCAAATTGGAATCCAAATTTATGATCAAATTTAAATTGTAAGAAACTGGTCGAAAGGGAAACTCCGTCATGCGGTTTCAACAGGGTTGGGTTTAAAGGTGGTCAAAATAGCTTGAAACGTCGCGAAAGTTGGCGTGCATGCTTGTATATCCAATGTGCATCCAAACATATGATCAGGTTTAAATTCTAAGAATCTGGTCAAGTTGAGATTGCATCATGCAGTTTTGTTAGGGTTTGGCGTAAAGATGGCGAAAATAGCTCTCAACATCGTGAAAGTTGGCATGCACTCTTATTTTCCAAATGCGGATTTAAATCTAAGATTAAATTTTAATTTTGAGAAATTAGTCGAACGTGAAACTTCGTTGTGCGGTTTTGCTAAGATTGGGCTTAAAACGGGGTGAAAATATTTTGGAATGTCTTAAAAGTTTGCATGCACGCTTGTTGATCAAATTGGCATCCAAATTTATGATCAAATTTAAATTCTAAGAAAATGCTCGAAAGGGAAACTCCATCATGCGGTTTCAACAGGGTTGGGCTTAAAGGAGGTCAAAATAGCTTGAAACGTCGCGAAAGTTGGCGTGCATGCTTGTCTATCCAATATGCATCCAAACATATGATCAGGTTTAAATTCTAAGAATCTGGTCAAATTTGAGACTGTATCATGCAGTTTTGTTAGGGTTTGGCATAAAGATGGGGAAAATAGCTCTCAACATCGTGAAAGTTGGCATGCACTCTTATTTTCCAAATGCGGATTTAAATCTAAGATTAAATTTTAATTTTGAGAAATTAGTCAAATGTGAAACTTCGTTGTGCAGTTTTGCTAAGGTTGGGCTTAAAGGGGGTGAAAATATTTTGGAATGTCTCAAAAGTTTGCATGCACGCTTGTTAATCAAATTGGCATGCAAATTTATAATAAAATTTAAATTCTAAGAAACTGCTCGAAAGGGAAACTCCATCGTGCGGTTTCAACAGGGTTGGGCATAAAGGTGGTCAAAATAGCTTGAAACGTCGCGAAAGTTGGCGTGCATGCTTGTCTATCCAATATGCATCCAAACTGCTCGAAAGGGAAACTCCGTCGTGTGGTTTCAACAGGGTTGGGCTTAAAGGGGTCAAAATAGCTTGAAACGTCACGAAAGTTGATGTGCATGCTTGTCTATCCAATATGCATCCAAACATATGATCAGGTTTAAATTCTAAGAATCTGGTCAAAGCTGAGACTGCATCATGCAGTTTTGTTAGGGTTTGGCTTAAAGATGGCGAAAATAGCTCCCAACATCATGAAAGTTGGCATGCACGCTTGTTGATCAAATTGGCATCCAAATTTATGATCAAATTTAAATTCTGAGAAACTGCTCAGAAGGGAAACTCCGTTGTGCGATTTCAATAGGGTTTGGCTTAAAGGGGTTCAAAATAGCTTGAAACATCACCAAAGTTGGCATGCATGGTTGTCTATCCAATGTGCATCCAAACATATGATCAGGTTTAAATTCTAAGAATCTGGTCAAAGCTGAGACTGCATCATGCAGTTTTGTTAGGGTTTGGCTTAAAGATGGCGAAAATAGCTCTTAACATCGTGAAAGTTGGCATGCACTCTTATTTTCCAAATGCGGATTTAAATCTATGATTAAATTTTAATTTTCAGAAATTAGTCAAACGTGAAACTTCGTTGTGCGGTTTTGCTAAGGTTGGGCTTAAAGGGGGTGAAAATATTTTGGAATGTCTCAAAAGTTTGCATGCACGCTTGTTGATCAAATTGGCATCCAAATTTATGATCAAATTTAAATTCTAAGAAACTGCTCGGAAGGGAAACTCCGTCGTGCGGTTTGAATAGGGTTGGGCTTAAAGGGGTTCAAAATAGCTTGAAACGTCGCGAAAGTTGGCGTGCATGCTTGTCTATGCAATGTGCATCCAAACATATGATCAGGTTTAAATTCTAGGAATCTGGTCAAAGATGAGACTGCATCATGCAGTTTTGTTAGGGTTTGGCTTAAAGATGGCGAAAATAGCTCTCAACATCGTGAAAGTTGGCATGCACTCTTATTTTCCAAATGCGGACTTAAATCTATGATTAAATTTTAATTTTGAGAAATTAGTCAAATGTGAAACTTCGTTGTGCGGTTTTGCTAAGGTTGGGCTTAAAGGGGGTGAAAATATTTTGGAATGTCTCAAAAGTTTGCGTGCACGCTTGTTGATCAAATTGACATCCAAATTTATGATCAAATTTAAATTCTGAGAAACTCCACGAAAGGGAAACTCCGTTGTGCGGTTTCAACAGGGTTGGGTTTAAAGGGGGTCAAAATAGCTTGAAACATCACGAAAGTTGGCATGCATGCTTGTCTATCCAATATGCATCCAAACATATGATCAGGTTTAAATTCTAAGAATCTGGTCAAAGATGAGACTGCATCATGGAGTTTTGTTAGGGATTGGCTTAAAGATGGCGAAAATAGCTCTCAACATCGTTAAAGTTGGCACGCACTCTTATTTTCCAAATGCGGATTTAAATCTATGATTAAATTTTAATTTTGAGAAATTAGTCAAACGTGAAACTTCGTTGTGCGGTTTTGCTAAGGTTGGGCTTAAAGAGGGTGAAAATATTTTGGAATGTCTCAAAAGTTTGCATGCACGCTTGTTGATCAAATTGGCATTCAAATTTATGATCAAATTTAAATTCTGAGAAACTGCACGAAAGGGAAACTCCGTTGTGCGGTTTCAACAGGGTTGGGTTTAAAGGGGGTCAAAATAGCTTGAAACGTCATGAAAGTTGGCATGCATGCTTGTCTATCCAATATGCATCCAAACATATGATCAGGTTTAAATTCTAAGAATCTGGTCAAAGCTGAGACTGCATCATGTAGTTTTGTTAGGGATTGGCTTAAAGATGGCGAAAATAGCTCTCAACATCGTGAAAGTTGGCATGCACTCTTATTTTTCAAATGTGGATTTAAATATATGATTAAATTTTAATTTTGAGAAATTAGTCAAACGTGAAACTTCGTTGTGCGGTTTTGCTAAGGTTGGGCTTAAATGGGCTGAAAATATTTTGGAATGTCTTAAAAGTTTGCATGCACGCTTGTTGATCAAATTGGCATCCATATTTATGATCAAATTTAAATTCTAAGAAATTGCTCGAAAGGGAAACTACGTCGTGCGGTTTCAACAGGGTTAGGCCTAAAGGGGGTCAAAATAGCTTGAAACGCCGTGAAAGTTGGCGTGCATGCTTGTCTATCCCATATGCATCCAAACATATGATCAGGTTTAAATTCTAAGAATCTGGTCAAAGCTGAGACTGCATCATTTAATTTTCTTAGGGGTTGTCTTAAAGATGGTGAAAAAATCTCTCAACATCGTGAAAGTTGGCATGCACTCTTATTTTCCAAATGCGGATTTAAATCTATGATTAAATTTTAATTTTGAGAAATTAGTCAAACGTGAAACTTCGTTGTGTGGTTTTACTAGGGTTGGGCTTAAAGGGGGTGAAAATATTTTGGAATGTCTCAAAAGTTTGCATGCACGCTTGTTGATCAAATTGGCATCCAAATTTATGATCAAATTTAAATTCTGAGAAACTGCCCGAAAGGGAAACTCCGTCGTGTGGTTTCAACAGGGTTGGGCCTAAAGGGGTTCAAAATAGCTTGAAACATCGCGAAAGTTGGCGTGCATGCTTGTCTATCCAATATGCATCCAAACATATGATCAGGTTTAAATTCTAAGAATCTGCTCAAAGCTGAGACTACATCATACAGTTTTGTTAGGGTTTGGCTTAAAGATGGCGAACATAGCTCTCAACATCATGAAAGTTGGCATGCAGTCTTATTTTTGAAATGCGGATTTAAATCTATGATTAAATTTTAATTTTGAGAAATTAGTCAAACGTGAAACTTCGTTGTGCGGTTTTAGTAAGGTAGGGCTTAAAGTGGGTGAAAACATTTTGTAGTGTCTCAAAAGTTCACATGCACGCTTGTTGATCAAATTGGCATCCAAATTTATGATCAAATTTAAATTCTAAGAAACTGCTCCAAAGGGAAACTCCGTCGTGCGGTTTCAACAGGGTTGGGCTTAAAGGGGGTCAAAATAGATTGAC
>LPNX010545413.1:130224-163765 GCA_001517045.1 Pseudotsuga menziesii | reverse complement strand
TGTTTCTTTCTTAGTGGGAGTCATCCAATGTTCACATTGGCATGCATGTAATGACAACTCATTCCATTTGATTCTCTCATGTTGTTACAAAAATTGAGAGCTTAAAATCATTGTTCTCAAAAAGTAGTTAGTTATTCCAAACCTTTGATATTTATTATCACCCCCCTTTTGATTTACTCATAATGTCTTATGGACCACTCCACAATGACTGATCACTTTTTGGGATTCTTGGGGATTTCTTTCTTAGTTGGCTGTGAAGTCCCATCTTATTTGACTAGGGTCTTTAAGAAAGGGGATTCACCTCTTCAATATCTATGCTCTGTATTCTCTTGGTTGTGTATTCATGTCACATGTTGATGCACACCCAATTGTGTTGATTAAATATCCTACCTCCTAAAGAACATATCCAACTCCATGTAGGGTGTGTAATCAACCTCCTTAATGTTCTATACCATCCTCCTTAAAATTGTCAATGTGGTTATGAATGATGTAGAATGATTGTAAATCTCAATGGGGTGGGGATAGTCTATTTGTTAGGTATCATCACCAACCTAGGAAGTAAGACCCCAAACATTATATTGAACATATACTTAGAATATAATTTTAGGTTTTCATCCCATGGGTAGGGATACAAAGAGTAATCACATTGTTCATATCCTTAAGAAAAGGTTGAATAAGTTTTCTTGATTAGGAATCCCTTCCCTTGGTGATCTGACAACTCTTGTATTTATTAACATAGGTATGAATATCCATATGTATTGAGGTCCTTTCTCTAATCTCTAGTACGGTTAAATTCCTGGTGGAGATTGTGTTTACCACTTCCTTAGCCACTTTATCCAGTTTGTACCCTTGATATATTTGTCTTTCATTAGGTTGAGGTATTTGGTCACTTCTTTGTACAAAATATCAAACACCAAGTAGAATTGGGGTTGATTCTATATTTAGGGGAGCTATTGGAAACATTTCCCTACAAAGAGACTTTTGTTTCACCCATGGTCTTGGTCAGCCTTTCCTAAATCGGATCCTTTCATGTTTTCGAGGTCTTAATTTCATCTTTAAGGCTCTCTAGTTCTCTCTTGCGCACATGTATTTTTTTGTGTACTACATCTATTTTTCCTTTCTTTGTAATCTTTTATTTCTATTTATCTACCAAGTCCTCAACAATCACCACTTTCTTCATGCTACTCCCATATTTGTTTGTCCACTATGAAATATCCATGGTCAATTGCACAATCCTTTTTTTTCAATAGTGATATAGACTCTATAGATGACGAGGGTTGGTTTATTGAGGTTGGTTGGCTCCTTGATTTTTGGAAAATCCTATAATTGAATAAGAAAGAATGGATTAAAAGGGAGGAAGATGTAGAATCCTTTGATGGCCGCAACTATTTGGGTTCCACACCCATGGATATTTAAAGGATCATGAGGAAAGCATAAAGAGAACATGATAGAACATCAAAGAGATAAGATCAACATATAAGCCACAAAAGAGCATCGGTATATTTAATTCTTTATCTGTTTTGGGTTTTGAGAAATGTAACCAATAGTATGTGTCTTATGCTATAACACCAAGATGGGTCATTCCACAGTCGGTAAGTTGAGGCTTTAGTGCCATGAATATGTACCATAACAAGAATTCATCAGTAATACAAATGAAGGATATTCCCCCCCTTAAAATGTTTGTATATGGAATGTCTAATGTTTTGTTCAATGTTTACTATTTAATTTCTTTGTTTTACATATTCCTGAATATGCTTGAGGGAAATGTGTTGTGATATGATGAAGATGCACCTTTTTGCAAGGTTATTGATCTGAACCGTCTTTGACTTATCGCAGTAGTTAACCCTCCTCATTCTATATAAGTGTTGGTCGTTCTTTGGGTGCACGGGGGGCTTCACTCAATGAATCTATAGCATAGCACCTTTGCTCATGCCATATGAAACAATACTCCTAATTTCAGTAAATATTGGAAATTACCTCCCAAAATCATTTTTTTTACCCCCTCCCAATATGCCTTCCCAAATAAAAAAAACTATTTTCACTATATATTGTATGTATCCATTTTTTCATTTACATTTTTTATACCCCTTTATATATCTACCTAGTATATTGGCATGATACCCCTCTTATGACCCCACATGCATTCTACAATGCACCTTGCTTCTTTCGATGTATATTGTGGATGCGCATTACTTCACCCACAATGCAATTACTCAACCACATATCATTATGATTTGCAACATTTAATGTTCTAATGAAGAGATGGGAAATCACTTCTTGTATGTCACTAGATCCAATGCACATAATACACAATTTAAATTCAATGTTGCAGCCCCCTAATTGCCGATTAGGCCTCTTGTGGGATGGTTATATAAGCTGCCAGGAGACCATTTAGATAAATATGTTGTTTAGAAACTAAAAAATTATATGAAAATAATATGAGGGATACATTAACAATTGTAGAATACCATTTATTTCTTATGGAGCTTTACATTATTTACAAAAGTATGATTCTGCATCAAGAAAGGAGTTGTGCTTGAGAACCCTACCTGTGGTTGATTTATATGTTCTTGAATATAAAGCATAATAATATCAAGACACCTTGAGACAATGGCTCTTGGAATTTGACTTCGCACTCCTGTATCAATGTTGTTTCCAACATATCTTACATAGGAACTAGGTGATCCATGCAGTAAGTGTCTCCCCCCAATATTTAGGCTTGGGAATAATTGGTTCTGTGCTCTTGCCTGAAGTTGGCTAAGATGTTGGATCCATGCCAAATGTGATCCAGGGTTACCACCATGTTGGTGCACTTGGTTTACCTGAGGCTGACCCAAATGAAAAGAATCCCGCTAGTTAGTTTGAAATGAGATTGATGTGACCTAGACTGCAAATGTCTAGTTTGATAAACCGTGTGTTGATTGACTGCATCCTATTGATTTTCCACTTGTCATTGGGCATGAGGTTGGGACAATGTTGGAATCTAGGCTTGACCTTGTCCAGGAGCCTAATTTTAAAGAATAACCAGTAATGAATGATTATTTACCTAATTGACAATAAAGAACTACAACATAAATTAACAGATTCAATGGAAATAGACCATTTTCCTAATTTCAAAGTGGTAATCTTCAAATTCACACTAGCAACTAACTCCCATTTTTGTATTGATAGGAATATTCTAAAAAATAAAAAAAAAACAGTAAAAAAGATAAAGGGAACATGTAAAGAAGTAAAAACAATGTTGCAAATATCTTCTGATGAGGCAAGGATCTGGAAGAAACTTTTCGAAAATATCGGGGAAAAAAATGGGGAAATAGCAGCAAAACTTAAAAAAAAAGAAAACACATTACCACAAATAATCACATTAATCTAAAGCAACATCAACATCAAATAATCACATTACCAAGTAAACATGAAAAGGAAACTGATATAGGCAAAGAGAAAACTATAGCCCAAAAAAAATCAGACTTAATAAGAAAATTTATCGAACTCTCACAATTATTTAGTCAAGTAGCAATGTATATCGTAATATTCTCAAAATATCAGAATTGACACTATATTCAAAATACATAAAAAAATTGCAAATTTTTGGGCAGTGTATCAGCAAGGTGAAAAACTCATGAAATATCTCCTATGTCACAATATATTAGAATATATTTTGATATTAACTAAAAATGCTAGAAGGCACATGAACAATAGTTGAAAATCCATGATGCATATACAGTGCTTAGTTTGCAGAGGATTATATATTGGAGGAGACTACTTTTTTGTTTTATCTAGAGTATATGATCTTCAAAGTAGAGGCAATATTTCAATGTTCTTATATCATGATAAATTTTAAATACATACTAGCAAGAATAACATACATCTGTTAAAGGAGACAATACCATCAAACAAGTTTTCAAGACTTCACAATATTTATTTTAAAAATGCTACCTTAATTAGAAAAGCAGTGCATTTGCCATGAAAATTGGGACACCTTGAGAAGGAGCATCATCAACATCGGTGTTGGGTGTAGCGTTTGAGATTTATATCAATGAAAGGGGATTCTTTGTGTTCTTACAAAGCATAAATAAGTCTCAAATAAGAATTTCTTTGCAATAGGACATAAGGAAGGAAAATATGTTTGGTTCATATGGTCACATACTGATTTTAATTATATTTTGCACAATAATTGTGAGGGAATTCTCATTCTGCTATATAAAAAAAGAGGGCCTTAACTACAAACCAAAGCTGAACATGAAGCTAAGAAATCTCGAGAACCAGTGCACACTTTGACCAATGGTTAAAATTTGAAAAAAAACATTGTCCAAAATTATTTGGTTGTATCTATGCTATATGTAATTTCAGGGAACTTGTCAAAGTTAAAATGATGCAAAAGGAAGAAATCATGGACAAACTGTAATATTTCTTGAAAAAATCAGAGATGACTACAACATAATTCTTCTAATTAGATATGAGCTAAACGATTTTATTGAGTGGCTGTAGAGGGTCTTAGACTTTCTAGCTTAGAACTTAGAACTGTTGATTGTTAAATAGAACAATTTGCACCAAGCAGAGGCTCTATTATAGGATCCATCCATAAATAAAGAGTATTTGGTTGTCTCAAATTTGTCTCGACTCGCAAATATATCTAATGATGTTTCTAATGAATGGATACAGGGGTGGACCATGGACGAGTAAAACTCTAAAGAATGCAGTCAATAATATTTTAACAATAAAACCTCGTTTAGTAATAGAACTCACCAAGTCATGAGTGGAATGGAAAGGGAGAGAAAAACAAAAGTTTGAAGAGGAGACACCATCCTTATCAACAACCGTGAAATTTCCCATTTTGGGCCAGATAATTCCTCTAGAGCACCTGTACTAAGAATGTTGAGGAAGGAAAACACTCTAGTCAAATTCAATGTTAGAACATGAGACCTCATATGTATCAATGACAATGAATGTGTCAATCTTGAGCCCAAGAATGTCCTATGAAGAGTGGCCAAAACTTAATGATTTTGTGATTGTAGGAGGGAGGATTTGGGAATCCCTTGATGTAGATCTCTTGGCATCGAGGGCCAACCAATTTCAAAGGAGAAAAACCTAGGGATGTCAACTTGTCCACTAGATCTATGTTGAGATCTTGCTAAACCAATTGTAGGTTTTCTCACATCTCCTATGGGTTGAGACCAATGTTACCAAAATCAGAATCATGAATAAATTGGCGAGGAAAGAGAGTCAATTTTTTGAACTGGATTGGGAAAAATTCAACAAATACAAAAAAATTAAATGCATACGCATTTTTAATTAAAAAAAACATTTTTCATTGATATTCAAAGTAGCCATGTTCATGTGACTGCAAGATATCAATAGATGTATCCCCCTCCTCTAGGATCTATCCATTTCCTCTATCTCAAATCTCGAATTTGATCCTCCAAGGACATTAGTCAATGCCCTACAATTTTGATGAAACTAGGAACATGCACAAAAATTCTTCTAGTGGAGATGATCTGAGACATGTCATGCATCCCCCCTAAGATCCTTGCCTTAACTACCAGGCTCTGCATGCACTTAACTAAATTGAGTTAGGTTGCATGCACCTTATCTAACTGATGCATGCAAACTTAAATTAAAAACTTAAAGTATGCAAATTCTAACTAAATAAAAACTAGAACTAGATCTGAAGGGATAAATATAAAGGGAATCTAAATTGAACCTAAATTGAGGATGTCGCACACATGCAAAACTGGATCTAAACTGAGGATAATAGATTCATGCATGCACTCTCTATCTCTCTATCCATACATGCTCATGTTCCCTCATTACCGCTATATAGAATTGCAGGAGGGATATAGGGAACTATTGTACTATTGTACAGAACTCTACTAGAAGAGGGTTTCCTCATTATTGTATAGACCTACACATATGTCACCTCTACTTGCTGTTTCCATTAATGGAACTCTACTATATAATTCCTTAGGTACTAAAAATCCACACTCTATTCCCATTGAACTATTACTTGGTCAATTTCAAACATTAATAAATTATATTATCTTGTCTTATCTATGTCAAGGGTAGGGAATGCTAGGTTGAGGTGGACTAGTGGAATCATGTATCAAAGGGAAATTTCTCATTAATCTACTACAAACTGTGAATGTGACACCAATATCAATGGGGTGCTTAATGCCCCCAACGGATAATAAAGGTTAAAAGGAGGTGATCAATCTAGTGGAAATCAACCCGTATGGCTCATCATCTATAAGTAATTGTCTCTCAAATATACAAGGTTGGGCATGTCTAGTTTAGGTAATGAAATAAGGTAGGAATGGACCCTCTTGTATCTCCCTATAAGAAACATAATTTCTCCCAAAGGTCATAACAAACAAGCCACCTGAAAATGAAGTGCTCCATCTCCACCTCTTGGAGGAAGCAAAGCTAACAAATCTTGTCCACCTGATGAGTTTGGGGATATGTATTAAGTCGACTCATCACTAATGAGTGTACTCTCAGATGGCCAATGGGAATCCTATGGCCATATGACGATTCCATAAATAATTTGCAAGAGTTTCTCAGCATAAGATGTCATCTTAGAGCTGAAAGGATGTGGGATGAAACCAAATTGATCTCAATGAACTACTAATATATGTTCTCTCCAATTGACTCATTGGTTTTCCCTTTGGGGAAAAAAGGTGTGAGATCCTCTTGTGAAACCTTATAATTATTGGTCTAGGAACAAGACAATAGGTTGAGGTGATGAAGTAACTTTAAAGTAACTAGATAATTCTAAGTGGACAGTACATTAGGCCTACAAGTGTAAAGAATACAATTATTCAGAAACCAAAGCTAGATCGTAGAATCTTTATTTTAGGAACGTAAATTTCAAGACTACTGGATAGATTGGAAGCTATTTTCCACCTGTAATATTGAATTTCCAGGAATTCACGAGGAACAGAAAAATGTGCCTGGATCTGAAAAAATTTAGACCCCTTTTAACAATAGCATTGAAATAATTATCCCCCCTGTAATAGGGGATTATTTCACTTTTGAGACCTCCTCAAAACTTACTACTTGATGAGTTGGAATATTTTGGAAAGGAATATTTCCTGTAACATGGATTGACATTGAAAGTTATCTTAAGATTGTTACTTGTCTTAGCCTCTCATCCTTGTTAATATAAAGGTGTTTTTGGAGACAAAAGAAAGATATGAATCAGATCCCTTTTAACACTAGAGTTGGGAGAATTATACCCCTTTCAAAAGGGAGTTAATTCCCCTTTTTTACACCTTCAAAATTTAATGCATGATGAGTTAGAAGGCTGTCCTTGACAGGAAAGACATGCTTCCAGTAGCATCGATTGGAATTGAAGGGTGTTGTAACACTGCTATTTCCTCTGCCTTGTTAATTTAGAGATGTTGCTGGAGACAAAATAAATAAATAACTAGAATCTATAAGAATGTAGAAGCTAGAAATCTTAACAAAGAGTTTTTACACCTTTTCCTCACCTACACTTGCAATAGATGACATTACACAGGCATAGATCCATCTTAAACTCAGATCTATCAAGCACCGAAAGGCATCCAATTTCTTGAGGTGTAAATTTTTTTTATCTTAACTTTTTTACATGTTTAGAATAATTTACACATAAGTTTGGGTGGATTTATGATAGTTTTAAATTTTTTAATTTTATAAACCGACATGGGTTTTTTATTACTTTTCATTTGGTTTTAATTTTTTTTATTTTATGAGGCGATTTGAATTAATTTTTTCAACTACTTTTTTTTGTGTGTTAAGTTACGTTATGTGACAACAACTCCCCCATACTGGACTGTAAAGAACCTCTCTATTCTCGATACAAAAAATTGAAAGCTTGAAAGTTTAGAAAATTTTGCATCATTGAAAATAATTTGTGAAATGTTGAAGTATGATTAAGGATGAATGATGCCAAGTGCAAATTCAGAGCATCTATACTAGAGGAAGCTCAAATTTTGGAATATACATTTGATCACTAAAAAAGTATATTGAGAACATATGTGAGATATATTGAAAAACAGATTCAAAGGCTGATTAAGGATGAAAAATTCTAAAAAGTAAAACTTCAAAGCATCCATACCTAAGCCATGCCAAACATATTGGAATATACATTTGACAAGTGAAAAAGATTATGAAAAACACCTCAAATGTATTGAAAAATAGATTTTTAATTTCATATTTTGAAAGACATTATCATAAGTTGCAAAGTCAAATTTCCCTCCAAGCACTTACAAGCAATGACCCTTTAGTGAATGTGTTTTCCTAGAGGCCATTTAGGGTCAAAAGGGAAGGAGAGAAGTTCTTAGTGATGTGTTCCATGCTCGATAAGATTCTAAAATCCAATTTTCAAATATCTTAAGCCTCAAATTAATTTTCCAAAATTTGGATTTTCCCTCACAATGTTGGTCAAATTGTTCACCAATAAACTTGTTTTTCTGGGTTTCCTAAAATTTAACCCAGAATATTTTTTCTCATCATGCAACATCTCTCTCATTCTACTCAATCCTCTTTGCTAGATGACAACTAGAAAGATTTTCAACTGAAATGTAGTCAATCCATGTTGCATCCTAAACAACCAATAATCAAAATCAGGGAAGTAGCAGTCTATTTAACAATTACCCATTTAAATAATTTAAAACTTTATGGCCAGCCAATAGAACACAGTCATAAGGTGTAGAGAACGGCTTTTAATTCTGTAAGTCAAAATTGATATATAGTGAATGGATCAGATCAAAAAATAATTATAATTTTTTAAAGAACGGTTAAAAATATTATAATTATGAAAGAAAAGTATCCAAACCCTAACGGTGTAGTAATAATAGACAAAAGAGAGAATCAACATAATACCTCCATACATGAATTTTAGAAACAAATTCAAATCTCAATACATCACTCCAAAAAAAGACATACTGATCCATACACTACGTGGCAGCACCTCCATCTCTCGATCTTACAAATAAAACACAGTTAGTTGAAGAATGAGAGAACAAAAAGAAGATTACAATCATTAGTCTGGTGTATGGAGACCACCCCCTCCATTAGTAGTTGATCTCATTCTCCTTTTATAAACATTTAGGGAAATGTATACATAAACCAATTCAAACTGATTACCATTTTCTCAGCAATACGAATGAGCTTTCATGCTCCAATATTTTTGAGAGTTCGTTTGATAAACTTATTTCTTAATCACAGGTTTTCCAATCAGAAATGTAGCAGATCACCCATCTTCCATGTTCTGGTGACTATCTAGCAATTGTATTGAATATAATCCTAGTCAACAAACAAATTCCCTTATCAAACTGTAAATAATATTCTATCAACTTACAAATATTTATTTCCAAAAACCTACAAATAAACAAAATCCAAATAATGAAACAAAATAGAGAAATAATTAATAAAAGTAATAATTAAAAATAATGAACTAAAATATATACGAGTGTTAAAACCCAAAACTGAAACAAAAAATAAACAGAAAAATTTAGCGATATGTTGAGGATAAGCAAGATTCACCGTGATTTGGTAAGGATTCATTCTGAAATTTCATGCCCTCGGTGATTGTAATCAGAAAATGTAATGTTTCTCTTTGCTAATGATCTCTTGAACACACTGTTGGTTTCTATATTTGTGTGAACTGATAAACCTATTCTCAGTGATAAGAATGTCTCATGGTGGTGGTATATTGGATGACCTTTTAGAAATTTAATGAATTCCCATTGATGTAGAACTAAGACATAGGAGACATTTAATGAATTCTCTTAGGCTGAAGGTAGAAGACATATACTTGCTTACAGGTTTGAACTAAGAAATTTAATGAATTCTCTTAGGTTGGAGGTAGAATACATATACTTCCTTATAGGTTTTGTCCAAACGAGGAGCACCTATTTCTTTGAATGGTCCTCAAGGTGGGTACATCACTACACACGGTCTCATAGACCAATGCTACTTTACAGGAACACATATGTGTGGAAAGAAGATACCTATTAAGGATGTGATGGATGTAACTCTTCAGACGGTCTTTCTTACTATGCAGCATACCTCTGGGAGCCAAGGGGCTCAAGAGGAATCCATATCCCACATGTTATATTCCTTGGAGGAAACGAAACCCATGGTGTTTAACTGGGAAGAATCCCTAGTAGTCACTTTTAAAGAGAAGCTGACTAAGTGTCAGCCTGGAGAACTGAATTTATTTGGATATGGCACAATCCTGGTGTCATTATTTTTTGAGAGGGTACGGAACCCAAGGTCACAAGTGGCCTTTACAGAGCTCAAAGCGCACGATCCATGCATGCTCAGATGGCTATAGGTTATGGCCCTCGATGGTGGCGGAGAATCGAGAGTCAAGTATGGGGCTGCATTTTTTTGATGGTTGGATGGCCAACTCCTCATGATTGAGGATTACACATATGAAGGTACTAAATTCCAAGGGGATCTAGACCTAGCTCTTCCAGTAGACGAGAATTAGGGTGACATCGGTGATTAAAATGCTAATATATACATGTTTTTATAGTTTTGTCATTTTATGATTTTTATGTGTGGTGATGAGACTTACTTCTTATCATGTAGATGTGGGATTAGCACAACCTAGGAGATCATATCCCATAAACAGGAGAGCCAGAGCTCGATTTGTACACCACGGTGATGATGAGATGAACGAGCTAGAAGAGAAACTCAACTAGCTCACTCTAGACATTCTGGACATTTCAGTAGATGACCTCCCTAGGAGTTATCAAAGGCACACTACAGGTTTATCAGGCCTCTTTGGCCGCTTGCTACGCAGAGTGGCAAGGGATATCATGTGTTACCATGATCACCATTAGGGTTTTGCATGATGTAAACATTGAAATCTCCTAGCTTCGGTATTTTTGTTATCTTGTAGTTCTGAAAGCCATCGTGCTTCATACGGGATCTCAAGACCATATTTTTTGTAAAACATTATATATATATATATACCCACACATACATACTCATCTTTTTGCATCCTACTTGTTTTTAATAATGGAATGTTATTTACATGGGATTTATGTCTTTTACTATTTATTTACAATGTGCTATGTTGCTTTACTTATCAATGTCAAAAATGTAAAATGTACCAATCTAGCATATAATTAACAAGTGAATCTGGAATCGTATTACATGATCTTGGGATGTGTTGATAAGTAATAGATTCAAATAAACTTTCCAACAAAACTAGCAATGACATGATTAATTAGGAAGAGGGAAAGAACCTTACCATCCTCAGCATATGTAGGAATTCCCTCAGCCCATTTCGTGAAGTAATCAACAACTACAATAATGTAACCATGCCCCCAGCTGATGTAGGCTTATAATGTATAAAATCAATCCCCCATTTGGAAAAAGGGCCAACAACAATGATGGGGTGTAATGAAGCAGGGTGGGTGCACCTTTTAGGATAAAATAGCTAACATGGTGGGAATGTTTTAACCACTTCATGGAACTCCTTGAAGATCTAGGGAAAAATTACCCAGCGTAAATAATTTTCCGAGTTTTATCCATCCCAGAAAGATGACCACCACAAGCTCCAGAGTGGCAATCATTCATGACTTGTTCAACCTCTTCATGAGTAAGACATCATCGGAGAATTGAATCAATACCACACCGGTATATGGTATAATTTAGAATGTGATAATACTTAGTGTGGTGATGAATGTGTCAATGATCGTCACATGAGAGGCTAGGATGAAATATTTGAATATGGAGATATATGATCAAATATCCATACCACAGATCTGTTGTGATAATCAGGAACATGAATTCATCTGTAAATGAATCACTAGGCTTAATTTCCATGAGAGCACGAGGAAGGTCACACATCAACTCCATGAAGGCCAAGGAATTTTAGAAGTGGTCTTATGAAATTCAGGATCAAATTTCTGTAGGATAACAATCAACAAGAATATTTACCCCCTAGTACCTGACGAGTCAAAATGTAGTACATAGGGTTTTGATCTGCGAGCACGATAGTGGTGCGAAGTAAGATGTAATGATAGAAACATTGCACATAAATGACCGTATCCAAATATATCTTCTCCACATGTGAGTATCGGGTTTCAGAGTCAAGAAGAATCTTTCTAAGATAGCAGATCACATGTTCTTGACTGTTGAAATCCTCCTGAACTAAAACCATACCAATGGTAGTAATAGAGGCAACACTATAGAGAAGTAAATATTTTGAATAATTCGGAGGGTGCAACATAGGTGAGTGTGTTATAGCATGCTTTATATGATCAAAATCTCATTGAGATTGATCATCCCAAAGAAAGGGAGTGTTCTTCTTCAATAGACGCATAAATCCATGTGTTTTTTCTGCAAAATTGCATACGAAGCGGCGAAGAAAGTTTTCCTTCCCTTGCAAACTTTGGAATTCAATTATGTTGGTAGGGTGAGGGGGTAAGGCCACAATAGCATCAATTTTTAAGGGATCAATTCGAATTCCATCATTGGAAAAAATGAAACCAAGAAGGCGTCTAGTATCAATACAAAAAACACACTTGTGTGGATTAAGCTGGATATGGTAATGAAGACAATGAAGGAAAATGGATTTAATATGACCCTAATGATCTTCTCTTTGCTATGAGTGAGAAGGTAGGTCATCCAGATATGGTTCCACTATGTGTTGTATATCATAAAAAGAATAAGACATGCCTTGTTGGAAAGTAGCTCCACCGTTCTTTCAGCCAAAAGGTAACTTGTGATAAGCGAAGGTTTCCCATGGGAAAATAAATGTCATTTTATGCTATTCGGTAGGAAATATCTCAATTTGATTATAGCCACAAAATTCATCCATAAACGAAAAGATGAGACTTCCAACACATTTGTCAATGATATGATCGATATAAGGGGTAGGAAAGTTGTCTTTTGGAAAATCTTTGTTCAAGTCCCAAAAATCGATAAAAACCCTAATAATTCCCTACTTCTTCGAAACAAGAACAATATTAGATACCCACTCAGTTAAAGGAATGGGGTAGATAAAACCAGCTTTTAAAAGTTTTTCAACTTCAAGTTTAATGGATGCAGCTTTCCTTGGGTGGACCTGGCGAATTTTTTTCCTATTCAGTTTCACCATTGGGTAAGTCTTGATCTCATGTACAATAATAGATGGATCAATCCTGGGCATTTCTTCATAGCTCCAGTAAAAAACATCACAAAATTCCATGCAAAGAGATCAATATTCCTTAATTTATGTTGCCAAATAGTTATGGCCAAGGTGAACATGTTCAAAAACCCCTATCTTCATCGATATGTCAATGGAAATCATTTTAGTGATGTTACATAAATTCCCTTTAGAATCAATACCTTGTAATAATATAAGTGTTTGTTGATACTCGATGATATTGGAGTTGATAAGAGAAGCAAAATCTGAATATACCAAATTGGCATTAGGAAGAAACAAAGATAGGTGATGAGAGTCTTCCCATAGGGATTCATATAGATTCACAATCTCCATGGTGGACTTGTCTGACAGAAAATTCTGTGAGAGGTAACCTAGAGTCGGGAGAGGGGAATATGGACAATAGGGAAGATGGTAAGGATCTGATGCTACCAAATGTTGATCATCTATGTATGCATCAGAAACATATTGAATGACATCATACAAGGCTTCATGTGGACTCAGAGAAGGAAATTCAACAACCTCTTTGCCTTTATACATGCCCCTGACTGTGGATGATATGATGTTTATCGTGAAAATTTTCGTACTAGGTGGAGCATGAGTAGATGGAAATATTCCCATGAGGGATGAATATTTCAAAATTCCAAATCCTACAAATTGATAGGGGGAGGGGCCTTCCCTAACATAGGAAAACTATTTTCCTTGGTAATGGTGATATTAGGAAAACAATAATCGAGTTTATCAATGGTTACAATTTTCCCTTCATTCGGAAATTGGAGCATGCAGAAAACTGATGATGCAATGACCGTCATAGCATAGAACCAATTCCTTCCTAATAACAAATTGTAATCCAAAGGAGCATCGACCACTTCTACTTGGATAGAAATGGTCCTTCCCTCCAACTCGATGGATAGAGGTAGTAGTATGGCATGGGGTTGGAAACCTCATCCGTTGAAAGATTTCAAAGGTTGTGGTGACTTATTAAGTTCATGAGAGCCAATGGCTCTCCAACAAGACATAGATAATACCAAGGTGGAAGCTCCTTCGTCTAACACAATATGATGAACTTTCCTACCCACCACTCTAGTCACAATTTGAAATGCACATTAATGGGATAAACTCTATTTATAATTCTCCACATTAAAAGTAATAATGGTGGAATTATCAGGATCTAAGGCCCCTAGGGATGACAAAAAAATATTCCAATGTGTAGCGAAACTTTGGAGTACCTCAAAGGTGTACATGGCACAAGGTTCTTGGGATGAATCCTCAACAACATTGTAGAATTGAGCAGCTCGAGCACTAGGATTGAAAATGTTTTTATGGATCATACTCTTAGGAGAGCACAAGATTGTGTCAAAACTAGGTTTATCGATAGTGAGAGGACCATTAGAAAGAGGTGGAGGAGAAGGGTTGATGGGAGGAGTCTTCTCAGAATAAGAACCTTCATATTTTTTCTTGGGAGGTTTATCGTATGTTTGAATTATAGTAGTCAAAGCAACGGTTTCCGCAAACATCATTCTAATGTCCTCAATAGAGGAAGAGGGACCATGCAAAGATGTATGATTGACCAATTGTTGTTGGGAGGGGAAAGGGCCAGTTCACACTGCTGGTGTGGGGTTATTTTTTAGAAACTTGTTGATCTCTTCATGACAAGGACACTCCATGCACAAATAAGGATACTTATCCTTTCTTTTAGGTTTTGCATCGGTATCTGGAGTCACGACTTTGGTATTCTCCTGCCAGTTTCCAAGATTTTTGTTTTTACCTTTTCCTTTGTTCTTATTATGGGGTGTTTGTAGATACTGGATCACATTCAACTCAACATAAATAGTAGGAGTGGAAGAAGTTGTTTAAGAAGTACTCTATAGTTTAGCATGATTAACTATGGATGAAGGTTGGACTGAACCAACAAGACCATCTACAGGAGTCTCTGTGGGTGGCTTGGAAGGATCCTTGCTGGGATGAGGAGCATTGGGAATAAAATCATACAATGTCCTGTACTAAGAATAAAATAAGTCCAAATAGTTATCCCATCTAATAGCTTGCTCTTTCGTGACAGCACCGCCCATAGCTACATCACAAGAAATAGGAGGAAACAAGGATTTGGTGAACCAGCCTGCTAATAGTTGATCTGGAATAGGATATTTGATTAACGTTTGAACTCTTCTCCACTCATGGATATGATAGAATATGTGAGTAGAAGTAATTTTTTGAAGAGAGGTCAAAAGGTCTATACCAGTTTCATACTGGATGGGTAACTGGAAATGAGTAAGAAAAACAGCTGCCAACAAATTAAAATCCACAAACGAGTGTTGTGGAATTTAGATATACCATTCTACGGTCGTAGGAGCCAATGTTGTTTGGAAGAGCCTCAACCAAATTGAATCATCCATTAGGGAGTTAGATTAAGACCACAAATGGAAATTCATCACATGGTTTTCTGGATCTTCTCCTTTTTTCCCATCAAATTTTGGAATGTCTGATGGTAGTTTGACCGAAATTGTTGGCGGAGAAGGGTTATGTTGAATGTTATCATTTATTAACTTGGATAATTCTGGCAGATCCAAGGTAGAAAAGAATGGAAGCTGTCAGATGGGGTGTGGGTAGTTGTAATATTGATAAGGTAATACCACCCCAGTAGGACCATAGGACGGTGGGGGTTGGCCATAATTCCCAACAAATTGTTGGTGATTGGGAGTGTTTCGACCCATGAACGGTGGTTGTTTCTGGTAAAATATTTCTTAGGGTCTGTAAGTAGGTTGATTACACTGATTTGTAACTCATCCAAGATAAGGGACATATAACGAATTATTCTATTATTCCCCACTAAGGTATTGATTACAAATATTAGGTTGTTTAGGAGGGGCCCAAGCTGATGTATGAGGATGTGAAGTAGGACCAATAGGACCATAACCAACATGACCACTAGGTTCAAGAACTAGAGGGTTAGGTTGTGGAATATTATGTAAAACAGGTACATAAGATACCCTAGTTGTATGGGATGTAGAGGGAAAAACTTGACTTCCAACATTCGACAAGGCTATGGGAGGCATGTAAGTTTGTCCCATTTGAGAATTTGACAATGGATTCTGGACAGACTGTGGCAATCCTACAGGAGTGGTAAGTCTAGCCACTATGGGTGCACACAAAGCATTAGCTGGAATGGAACTAGAAGGGACATTCAATGATCTACTGAATATATCACTAGGTAAAAGGTAGCATTAAAGGAAATTTCAACTGGAAATGAGCCTCCTAAGGAAAATAATAAAATAATAATAAAATATATATTAATTTTGGAGGAAGAAAATAAAAAAACTACTTTTTTTGTTCGTATTTTTGACATATCTCCCTGTTTTTTTACTCAAATTTGAATCGCAAGAGCTCATTGGATGCAGAATTAAATTCCGCATCAAACGAGTAGCCACTCAACATACTTTTGATGGACCTCTCTACCCCAAAAACAAGAAATACCTGAAAAATGTGATGATGATGTCATCATCACATTTTTTTCAGCTATTTCTTGTTTTGGGGGTAGCGGGCTCCGTCAAAAGTATGTCAAGGGGGTACTCGTTGCATGCAAATTTTAATTCCACATCCAAAAAGCTCTCGCGATCAAAATTTGAGTGAAAACACAGGGAGATATGTCAAAATTATGAACAAAAAAAGTCGTTTTTTTATGATACCTATCCCCAAATTTGTATTAAAAAATTGTTTAAGACCTATATGGCATTTCAAATTTAAATCAATTTCATTGGCTAAGACATGATGACATGTAATTTGAATTTGGGTTAAAAGGCCCATTTTGAGTTGAAATTTTCTCTAATTGGTAAGGGCCTTCTAGAGTTCGAAGTTATATCCATAGCTGACACATTTACAGTACTAGTAGAACCAAATTGAGAGATAGCTTCGCCAAGGGTAGTTTCCAAAAATGGAGGATTAGGTCCAAATATTGGGGCCACCCTTTCATCAGGCTAAAACTTATAGAGTCCAGCTCCATAAGGATTTGGGATGGAAAAAGAAATATTCCGAGAGGAGGGTTGTTCCGTTAAAGGTGGTACTAGATGATCATAAATGGGGACATTGACAGGAGGAGAGAACTCACCTCCTCCTTCTATAACTGGAACTCCTTCCAATTCAGGCATTGAACCAATACCTTCTTAGGAATTTGTATCCATTTCTTACTCCATGGGAGGTTGGGTTGAAGGATTTAAATGATTTTTAGGTGATAACCCTTGTAACCAACGAGACATTCTCCATGGAAAATCATTTAGTTTGGAAACGTCAAACTGTTCTCAGAAATGAAAACTTTGTCTAATAAAAAAATAAAACACTACTCAAGCTAAAGCAACAGTAAAAACTTGTGATAGGAGCAGTAAAAGGTCAGGACCCTCATAGGATTGTCAAACTACCACAACTCGCGATATACCACAGGTTCCAACAGTGAAATGTGACAAGGAGGATTGGGACCGTACCCTTTCCTGAACACCCGACTACCTAGACGACACGTGCGTAGCAATCTCCCTGAGTGTTGTTCTCGGTGTATTGTAGTGATAGGATGGTCAAAGGGCTATGCTTAAATATTCTTATGATCCCTAAAAGTGTCTCCCAATATACATAAGGTACATGGGAGCTCCACTCCATAGTAGTTCTATCTAATACAAAACCATTTGAAAGGGTCCTTGCTATATACCACTAAGTATGTGAAGTACCTTTCAATATACCTAGAGGGTACGTGAAAGGTTGTTCTATATACCAGTAATACATGGAAGAACCACACGGTCCTCAGAATGCAGTGCAAGAAAATAATGACATCTCCTATGTTTAAAGATGTCGGAAGACATCTCTGACCTATCACAACTTTCTACAAATTTTAACCTAAAACTAGCACTTGATTTTATCTTTTGTGGTTAAGTGAATGCTTGAGGTGAGTACATAAAAATTAAAACCATGCAATGATGCTCATGCAAATATTTTCACTTTCACTTTTCACAAAATACCGTACTTAAGGAAGGGAAAGAGGTTCGGTTCCTACGTATCCAAAATGAAGCAATCCCAAGAAAAATAATATGGAACTATATTTTCAAACCTATTGAAAACATATAGAGACTTGAAAAGAAAAAAAGACTTTGAAAAGGACAGGGATAAGATCTCTTTTGAAAAGAAAGACTACAAGGACTACTCAACACACCATACTTTTTCAAATTCTTCAAAATGAAAACAAGATGCAAACAACAAAATTTTTCTTTTTATTTGAGAAGAAATAGATATATAAGAAGCAACCATAATGTAAACACCTAAAATTATACCACTAATCAAGTACTAGACAATTAAAATTTAAGCTTATGATTTATAACTTTTCTCTCAATTTTTTCAAAAACCAAATATGAAGAAAATATTAAATCAACCTATGAAGAAAATAAAAGTAATTCTACTTTATTTTTAGTTGGATAATAAACATTCAGAGATATAAAGACATAATTTCCTTTAAAAAACTTATTATTTAACCAAAACCCAAATAGACAAGAAGCTCATAAGTCAAAATCAAACTAGTCCTTGAAGGTATAGACCAATCAAGTCTAAACACACTTTCCAAATTCTAATTAATAATTCAAAATATCAGGAACTAAACTAAACAATTTTTGTAAACCAAATTACAAATGCGAAATTTCAAAATCAAACTGGGATTGGAACCGTACCTGGCACCGTAGGTGGATAGCTAAATATAGAGCGTTATTGATCCATCATCGCACTTTTCCAACACAAACAGAGTGGTGGCACCGCTTTCTGTTCATTGGATTACTGCGGTGGCACCGTGTTGGCCCAATCTACTATTGTAAATCAGAGCTTAAGTTTTAATTTTCAACCCAGTATCCTAATACCTAGAAGCACATCCAAAATTTATGGACTTATAACTAGACTAGTTTGAGATACTCTATGCTTTAGAAATAAAACTAAAATTGTTTAAATGATGTAAGCTCAGAACTACCAAAATCCCTTACAGAAAATGTATGCATTGAAAATTTTGAACTCAACAACATCTAAAAGATGAATTATAAAAACTACAATAGTATTATTCCATTGCTCAAAGCTGAAGACATTATGCTCTTTTACAAGAAGTCAATTCTCAATGTATTTGATTTCTTCAACAACAGAACATTTTCTAAAACAGAAAATGGAACTAAAACAATCTACAGTAATTTAGAAAACATATTCTAATGTCAAATAATAATACCTACCTACATCAGCAACCTGATAATAAAAACCTACTTGCATTTAAACTGTCTAGAATTGGATTGCAAAATGCGGTTTTAAATTTTTAATTGAAATCTATAGGAATATTAAAAACATACCAAAACACAGTAGTGAAAGAAAATAGTGTGCATTATTGGAAGAGTGGGCCCTCTATTACTTCACTCACACACACAGGCTAGTTACACAACTCTCAAGAACTAAATCGATTACACAACATGTAAAAACAAGGGCACCAACAACTATTGGAAGTCTGAAATTCTTATTGCAAAACGCAAATGTTCACAGCTGTCGAATGGGAATTACATAGAAAAAATTATATATTTATACTACTTGGTTTAAAACTGAAATGATACAATGATGTTAAAATTATAATGACATATCTCCATTATCCCTGAGCTCGTCCTTAGGTCCATGAAAATAGGAGAAGATCTCTGCAATCTTGAAACGGCCATGTTTCTATGCTTCTTGGCAACGCAGGTGGTTGTCTTTGACTAGCATTGGCTCGACACCTGTGAGAACTATTTCATGAAGATGTTGGAAATAAATCCATCCTTGGACATCAAGGATTCTCCTAAGTCTTTCAAATCACGCCCAACTATTGGGGCTCCAACCTTCAAGGTCCTAAGTTTTGGTAACTCCACGATTTTTGTGGAAGCTTGTAAGTGGAGTTGCAGCACAAAATAGTCTTAGGGGTGTCGGGGTTGGGTTGAAGCCTCTCTTTTTGTAAATGACCCATGGTTTAAACCCAAGGTTATGGTTTTTGGGTGCCCATTGTTTAAGTCCATGGTTTTGTAATAGTGCACTTGTATAAATAGGCACTTATGTAAAGAAGTGAGGTTAGGCCTTTAACGATTATCTTATGATGCTAATGTGATGCGAAGCTAAGAGATATCCTTAAGGGTTTAAGATTAAGTCCTAGCTTTGTACATGGACGACCTCTACAGCTATGTGCGCAGAGGGTTTTTATAAGAAAGGTTCTGGAACTGAGTGCGCAGATCTACAGCTGAGTGCACAATTTGTGGAAGACCGAGAAGATCTGCAGCTGAGTGCATAGATCAGAACTGTGGTTTTTGTAAAGAGTTGAATATAAACACAGTTCTGTGGACGTAGCCCCTACACTGGGGGTGAACCACGTATATCGTGTGTTATGGTGGTTCTGTTGTTTTGTGCTGTTATGTTTTATGCTTTGATAAGTAGATAAGTGATAAGATAAGATAACTGTTAAATAATAACTTCACTGTGAATTCCCAGTTTAGTGTTAAGCAAGTAACTGTATGTTTATCTAACTGTGAAGCTAGTTAAGTAACTGTTGAAGATCTATACAACATATTTCTTCTTTGTTAAGGCTAAAGGTACAGTAATATCCCTCTTCTTCTTGCAGAAACCTGATTCTGCAGCACCCCTTAGCTGTTTCGGGTGAGACTGCAACCTGTTCACAGGTTGTTGCCGAAAGGGCCAACACTGTGGGTCTTTTGTTGGTGCGAATATAAAAGGTATAAAACCTGGGTCTGCCCATGGCCCAACAAATTGGTTCCATTGCCAGTTGAATAGTATCTACTCAAGAGGGATTTACGTCATACCCAGAGGGTTATGTTTTGGAGGCCCTCAGTGAAAGAAATCGACGACTAGATTGAAGAGACCTATCTGAAATTTGTGGAACAAGAAAATAAGGATCCTCGTTGTAGCTCAGATGAATTCTTGCAAAGGTACATTTTTGCTGATATTTACGAAATTTTCTTTGGTAGTATCCACATAGAATTGCACCAGTGGTTATCCAAGTTGACAAAGAGAAGGACGAAATTCCAAGAAGATCAGTTTCCTGACTGGACCCCAGCAAGAGTTAATATATTGAAAAGGGTGAACAACGCGATATCGCGAGCTGTTGATTTCTGGACAACGCGAACCCTTGAAGCATTTGTGACGGAGTTTGCCATCGACACAAGTACTTCCTTCAGCGAAGCTGAACGATAGTTTTTCAAAGGACCAAGGGGTAAGTACTTGAATTCATTCAGTTTGAGAATTAAAATGCTTTTGGCTGAAAAAGGCATATTGCTTATTGAATCAGATTGCTAGAATTTTTGTTACTAACCTATGTTTGGAAGTGAAAGTGACTTCGAAGAGCAAAGTGGTTTGCTTCGAAGCGGCAAAAGATACAAGAGAAATATTGGATCCTATACCCTAGGCCAGAATACCGAGTATACCCCGCTAATTCCAGACGACTCTAACTCTGAGGAAACCCCTTCTATTAGAAACCCTTCTGTAACTCTGCAGAGAAGACCTGGTACCCCTGAGAACCTGTCGCAGTCTAAAAGTAACCCTAACCCTAATAGTCCTGTCATAAGTCAATATACTTCAGTAGGTTCCCCTCCCCCTGTTGTTAGCCCCCCTCCTCCCCCCCTCGATCCAATATGGCCCATGTGAATGATGATATCAAACTCCTAGTCTTTAAAGGAACTGGATCAGAGGATCCAGAGTAGTTTTGGTTCTTATGCGAAGCTGTGCGGACTGCTAAGAGTATTACGGATGAAAATACAAGAAGAGCGCAGCTAATCACCTATTTCAGAGACTGGGCTTTGATTTGGTTTATGAAGTTTTCTAGTACTCAGAACTATATCTTGGCCGATATTAAAAAAGCCATGATAAAGGAATTCAAGAAACCTAAATCAGAGTCGCAGTTTATAACTGAACTAAAGGAAATTCAGCAAAAGAGAGGTGAATCAGTGTGGGACTTTGATCAGAGGTTCAAGGTCCTGTTGGATCAAGTTAGTTTTACTATTGGACCAGAACAGCATAAAGAGTGGTTCATTGCAGCATTATTGCCGCATATCAGGACTCCACTTGTGCAACAGAAGGTTTTCGATCAACAAGAGGCATTGGAAATTGCCATGAAGCTTGAAATAGCTCCTGTCGGAGACAATTCTAGCATAGCCCAGATACAGGCGCAGTTGGAAGAAATGGCTTTGGAGCTTCGAGACATGAAGAAAGGAAAATCTGTTCGAGAGGAGGTTTGGTGTACCCGATGCAAGATAGAAGGTCATGACAAAGAACAGTGCCCTGCTCTAAGAAACTATCTGAGTATTGGTGCACCAAACCCATTTAACCCGGCTGTCCTATATTGTGAGATCTGTAGAACAGCTGGCCAGCATCGACTTGAAGATTTCTATCTACTACAAAGATATGTTCAAGTACCTAAGAACCCCTACTGTAAGTTTTGTAAGTTAGTGGGACACAATGAGGATGAGTGTCACAGCTTTGACCTCATGAGAGAGTGAACCTATGATGCTTACAGGGTACAAAATGATGCACAAGGCAATAATGGATATGGCTACCGTGGTGGTAACCCGGGTTGAGGTAATTTCATAGGTCGTGGTGGTATTCCTGGATGAGGCCAAGTTATTTACTACAACTGTAATTAGGCAGGCCATCTAGCTAGAGACTGTTAGAACCCAACTACGACATGTTGATATTGCAGAGCTGTCGATCATGTGATTGAGCAATGCCCACAGTTGATAGCCAAGATACAAGAGAGGAATAGTGCTCCTACTCAAAATATTCAGATGATTGATGTAGAGCAAAGATATATCCCAGCTATTAATGTTGTTACAAGGAGTGGAGCTACGACGCAAGTGTAGAATACGAAGAAACAGTCTGTCGAGGCTTGGGTCCGCAAGACCCCAGAGAAGATTCCATCCTTTGATGTTGACAGAGAAAAAGAAACATTTATGGAAGCTAAAAGAGACTTTGCTGATCCAGGAACCTCAGTCGCAATTGCGCACCAGCATCAGCAGCAGTCGCAGTCCCAAGAAGCTTCGCCAGATCAAGTAAGTACACTAACATCATTCTTACAAAGTTGTATGAAGCTATTAAGAAACAAGAATTCCTTGAATGAGTTACAGAAAGTTATTCAGTCTTGTGAATCCTAGCGAAGCTTTGATAAAGGAATTTTTTTTAATAGAGTTAGAAGGACTAGAAGAGAAATGAGGTTGCATGCTCAGATAGGAGAGTATGATATGACTGATATCATTTTAGACCTGGGATCATAAGTGAATGTCCTAACTAAGAAGACCTAGGAAAAAATGAGAAAACCTAAGCTTGAATGGTCCCCTATACAGTTGAGATTAGCTAATCAGCAGAGGATTGTGCCCTTGGGAAGACTCCCTAGTGTACCAATAGATATTAATGGAGTCAGTACCCTAGCATATTTTGAATTCATTGAAATAATCGATGATAGCAACCCCTATCCAGCCTTGCTAGGAATTGAATGGGCAATAAACAATGATGCAGTAATCAACCTTAAGAAGAGACAGATGACTTTCGAAGGAAAAGACCTGAAGAAAGGTATACAGAGCCAGTCAAAGATGAATACAGAGCCAGTCAAAGATGAATATCAGGATGTCTTAGATCATATTTATAACATCACAGCTAAAGAAGAAGACTATGTTAACCCCACTACTGAAGGTATAATGGATTGGAAGTGTGACAGTTCTTGCATGACTGATTTAGATGACGGCCTAGAGAACTGGAAGAATAGACTGTATGAGCTACATGGACATCGATGTGCAAGCATTACCAAGTCTCTTAGATGTCTTAGCTTACAGACAAGAGACTTACCTATTTTTGATGGCTTGACAGACCCAATAGATTTTATTGTGCAATTTTCAGGGCAGGTACCAGATTCACAAAAAATGCAGACTCTAGATTCAGTATTCAGAGCCATAGCTGCCAGATGGTGGAATGGTCATAAGAAGTATATTCATAGTTGGGAATCTTGTCAAAATCTTCTTCACCTCAGATTCGTGGATCAACCTCAGGAGGTGCGAAGCAGGTTTAATGGTCAGACTAGCCCTCAAGAACATTTGGAGCAGTGTTATGAAGCATGGAAGCATGTACCTCGTGAAGAATGGGTACATCGGTTTGTGCACACCCTGGAACCTGTCGTGAAGAATTGGTATGCAGAGGTGGAGCTTCGCCATGGTACTGCAAGTTGGGATAGTCTTGTTGATAGTTTTGTGCTTACATTTTCTATTAATGAGGTTTTCCCTGCTTTGGACACGGCTATTAGGCTGATCAATACTAAGGTGTTTGATGGTAAAGAAACATCCAAGTACCAACCTGATTGGAAAGAACAAGAAGCCAATACAGTAGAATGCTATAACCTCACAATTGATGAGGATGATGACCCATGCAACATCAATATTCCTGAGTCAGAAGGACACTGTGAAGTACATGGACCAACAGTCGAAGCACCAAAAGTGACTCAGCCCTTGAAGACAAGGCAAGTAAACATTGGGTCAGAAGAAATGCCTAAGTATGATACTATTGGAGATTATTGGGATGAAGAAATGATAAGCAAAGTGACCCAACTTCTCCATGAGTATCAGGACCTATTTTCAATGAAGTTCTCAGAAATGAAAGGTATCCTTGGTGATATAGGAGTGATAAAAATCCCTTTGAAACCTGATGCGAAGCCTGTAAAGCAGCGCCCTTATAGGCTGAACCCTAAGTATAAAGAAAAATTTAGGGTGGAGCTAGATAAGATGCTCGCAGCAGGAATCATTGAGCCTTTCGAAGAGTCAGAATGGGTCAGCCCCATGGTGGTACAAGAAAAGAAGACCAAGGGAGAAATCTAAATCTGTGTTGATCTCAGGAAGCTGAATGATGTATGTTTACATGATCTGTTTCCTACTCCCTTTACAGATGAAGTTTTCGACAATGTCGGAGGTCAAGAAGTGTATTATTTTACTGATGGGTTTTCAGGTTACCATCAGATCAAAATTGCTCCAGAGGATCGACATAAAACAACCTTCGCTACAGAAATGGGATTTTTTCAGTATACAGTTATGCCTTTTGGATTGAAGAATGCACGTGCTATGTTTTCCAGGGTAGTCATATCTATATTTAAGGAATTCATTCATAAGTTCTTGGAAGTTTACTTTGATGATTGGACTATCTTTGGTTTATTAAAAGATCATATAGCTAGCTTAAGGCTTATGCTGGACAAGTGTAGACAGCATCAGATTTCATTGAACCTGAAGAAGTGTATCTTTTGTGCACCTTTTGGAATTATGCTAGGTCATATTGTATGCAAGCAAGGATTGATGGTGGATCCTGCGAAGATAGCCATCATTGTGAACTTGCCACCTCCGAAGTCTCTTAAGCAACTGTGCACTACGCTTGGTCATACTGGATATTATAGGAAATTCATCAAAGGATATGCTTAGATTACAGCCCCTATGGAGAAGAAGTTGAAGAAGGATATTAAGTTTGAATGGACACTTGAGTGTCAGGAAAGATTGGACATTTTGAAAGAAAAGATGGTAACTGCCCTATCCTAGTATTCCCTGACTGGAATAAGCAGTTTCATGTTCATGTCGATGCATCTTGCATTGCTTTAGGTGTAGTATTGGCTCAGTCAGGTGACGGTAATATTGATCACCCTATTGCTTTTGCAAGTATAAAATTGTCCACAACAGAAAAGAATTATACTATGACAGAACGAGAAGGTTTAGCTATGGTTTATGCCTTGCAGAAGTTTCGACACTATCTGTTAGGATCGCATTTTAAGATGTTCACTGACCATTCTGTTTTGAAGTATTTGGTTAACAAGCCTGTGTTAGGTGGAAGGATATGCAGATGGTTGATTCTGTTTCAGGAGTATGACTTTGAGATCATAGTTAAACTAGGGAGACTTAACCTAGGGCTTGACCACTTGTTGAGGCTCGAGTCAAGAGAAGAGCCCACTAGTTTGGACGAAGGTCTTCCTAATGCCAAGTTGTTTGCCATCTAGATGGTTGATGACTATTTTCAAGATATTGTTCAGTACTTGTCTATAGGTTTTCCACCCTCTGAGATGATGACACAGCAGAAGAAGCAGGTGGTGGTCAGAGCAGCTGACTTTACCTTGATAGCAGGACCGCTATATAATATGGGACCAGATGAAATACTGCGCAGATGTGTCCTGGAGCACAAAAACCCATTGATCTTGGCTGAGGCACATTCGAGAGCAGCAGGAGGTCATTATGCAGGAAAAGCTACAGCTCAGAAGATTCTGACAGCTGGATTGTGGTGGCCTACAATTCATAAGGATGCAAGAGAGTATTGCCACAGCTGCGATATTTGTCAAAGGACAGGAAAACCATCCAGGAGGGATGAGATGCCTTTGGTTCCACAGGTAACTTTACAAGCATTTGACAAATGGGCTATTGTTTTTGTGGGACCAATCAATCCCCCTGCAAATAAATTTGGAGCAAGATACATTATTATAGCAACTGATTACCTTACTCGTTGGGTTGAATCTCAACCATTCAATAATTGTAGCACTTCTACAACTGCGAAGTTCATCTTCGATAATATCTTATCAAGATTTGGGTGTCCTAGAATTCTTATGAGTGATCAAGGATCACATTTCCTAAATAAGACTATTGAAACATTGACCGAAGAATTTCAAGTATATCATCAGAAGAGTACTGCCTACCATCCTCAAGAAAATGGAATTTTCAAAGCCTTTAACAAGATCCTTGAGCACGCTCTGACGAAGGTTTGCAATGTTAACAGAAATGATTGTGATCTTAGAATTCCAGCAGTACTATGGGCTTATAGAACCATGTGCAAGAAGATGACAGGCCATACACCTTTTAGGCTGGTATATGGATAGGAAGCAGTTATGCCCATGGAGTACATTGTTCCTAGCCTCAGAATATCTTCCTTCACAGAGATGGATGATCCAGCCATGTTGAATGAAAGGCTGGCAAAGATACTGGAACTAGAAGAAGACATATTCATTACGGGTTTCCAGCAGCAAGTGCAGAAATCTAGAGAAAAAGCATGGCATGATAGACACATTAAGAAAAAGCATTTCCAGACTGGTGATCTTGTGCTCTTGTACGACAGTAAATTCATGAAGTTCCCAGGTAATTTCAAGACCCATTGGAAAGGACCATACATAGTTTAGGAAGTTACTGATGGTGGTGCAGTCCAGTTAGCTAAATTGAATGGAGAAATTCTACCTTCCATGGTGAATGGAAGTAGATTAAAGAAGTATAGGGACAAGCCTAGACCTCCTAAGCAGAAGTAACAGCAGGAAGGAGAGTCTAAGTACCAAGAATAGTTGAAATTGGGTACTAGACTATAATGAAGCTATTCTCCGAGAGCTGTGGCAGATTGCTGGAAGTGTTGCACTTCGACTCTCTGCCGAAGCTGGTGTCAGGATGCGTCAGAGGTATGAACTGTGTCGAAGGTACTTAGGGTGGTAAAGCTGAAGTTAATAGTTGTACCGAAGAATAAAGGTGTGTCGAAGCTTAAAATGTGACTGTTGGAAAAGTATCGGATCTGGCAGCACCGGCATGTGAACTACATCAACTACTTGTAATGATAAGATTTTGGGAAATCTAGCACTGGTTGGACAAGACCTACCACCAATTCGGTCATATCTGGTGTCATCAATGCACAATGATGGCATATTTGGTCATTGGATTCTATAAGAAGATACACAGGCCTGCGAAGTGTGCATTGCACATTTTTTGAGTTTCACAGTTGAACCCATGTCAGTTGATCGTGAAGACTAGCACCTGTTGAGAGAAGCCCGAGAGAGGGGTCTGCAGAACCTTATGAGCAGCCCACCTGTAGCTGCTCCCCCACCACCGAGTCAACCAAGACAGACATGATCTACCAGAAAGAAGTTTAAGGCAGAAATTTGCTCTCAGCAGAACGAAGAAAGATACAAGAACACAGGCATTCTGCTAAGGATGAAAGGATGAAGGATAGAGCAAGCCAGGGCAGTGGTAGAAGTAGCAGAAGGAATAATGATGATGACAGGCATATAAGGAAGAAAGACAGTGGGAGGATTAAATATGTTGCTCACAGAGATACAGACAGATACAAAGCTCGACATAGTGCAAAAGGAGATAATGGAGAAGGTTCCAGCCACCGAAGATATCATGTGCAGCCTCAGCAAGCGGTTTACTATCTGTGCCAAGAAGATTCATCCACCAGAAAAGTAGCAGAGTGTCCCGGGATGGGCCACTAGTGAGTCTTAGGGGCCTGTTGGGGCTCCTACCTTCAAGGTCCTAAGTTTTGGTAACTCCGTGGTTTTTGTGGAAGCTTGTAAGCGGAGTTGCAGTGCAAAATAGTCTTAGGGGTGTCAGGGTTGGGTCGAAGCCCCTCTTTTTGTAAATGACCCATGGTTTAAACCCAGGGTTATGGTTTTTGGGTGCCCATGGTTTAAGTCCATGGTTTTGTAATAGTGCACTTGTATAAATAGGCACTTATGTAAAGGAGTGAGGTTAGGCCTTTGACGATTATCTTATGATGCTAATGTGATGCGAAGCTAAGAGCTATCCTTAAGGGTTTAAGGTTAAGTCCCAGCTGTGTGTGTGGACGACATCTGCAGCTATGTGCACAGAGGGTTTTTGTAAGAAGGTTAAGTCCCAGCTGTGTGCGTGGATGAACTCTGTAGCTATGTGCACAGAGGGTTTTTGTAAGAAAGGTTCTGCAGCTGAGTGTGCAGATCTGCAACTGAGTGCACATTTTGTGGAAGACCAAGAAGATCTATAGCTGAGTGCATAGATCAGAACTGTGGTTTTTGTAAAGAGTTGAATATAAACACAGTTCTGTGGACGCAGCCCCTACACTGGGGGTGAACCATGTATATCGTGTGTTGTGGTGGTTCTGTTGTTTTGTGCTGTTATGTTTTATGCTTTGATAAGTAGATAAGTGATAAGATAAGATAACTGTTAAATAATAACTTCGCTGTGAATTCCCAGTTAAGGGTTAAGCAAGTAACTGTATGTTTATCTAATTGTGAAGCTAGTTAAGTAACTGTTGAAGATCTATACTGCATATTTATTCTTTGTTAAGGCTAAAGGTACAGTAATATCCCTCTTCTGCTTGCAGAAACCTGATTCTGCGACACCCCATAGCTATTTCAGGTGAGACTGCAACCTGTTCGCAGGTTGTTGCTGAAAGGGCCAACACTGTGGGTCTTTTGTTGGTGCAAAGATAAAAGGTATAAAACCCGGATCTACCCATAGCCCAACACCAACTATCCTGCAAATATCCAAACCTAGGAGCATTTATGAGAAGTTAGCAAATTCTATACTTTCATTGAAATGTATATTGAAATGATTTAAAAGCTACAAAATTCGATTCATTTAAGAGTAGTAACAATTACACCTTAGTTTTATTGACTTCAAGGTCTTATGGATGAAATATGAGGGTTTAAGGATGAAACATAAGGGATTAAAGAGGTAACTTGAAGGGTTATGGAACAAAAATAGGTATAAAAAATAGTATCCATCTCCTGTAAGAGGGAGGTATTTCATGGCGTCATGCATAAAGAGTGTTTCCAAAACTAAATATGCATATCCCCATGCACAATTTTTTTTGTTGTTCTGTTGCTACTAGTCCTCCGATATTTATCCTGTTTGGGATGATGCATCAACACTAACCTGAGCTACATGTAGGACCTTCAATATTTGATACTTGGTTTTGAGTGTCCTCTTTTGCTGATACAATTTATATTCCTTTTTAGAGATTCAAATATTCTGAACTCTAATCTTTCTAATTTTTTTCCTCAATCTCTCATTCTCGAATTCCAATTCCTTCATTTCTAGTTTTAACTTTTCAATAATTTTACTATTCTTAGAAGGATTCTTCTTTTTCATACCTATTGTAAGCTGTGTGGAAATAGTATCCACCTCAATTTCTGCATCTTTGTTTTCAAATTTTTCCTTCCTATGCTCTAATCATTCTTCCTTTTCCGTTTTTGGTGTCTTTCTGCTCAAAGATAGGAGAAATGATTGTTATATACTCATTATCTTTCTCTTGTTTGTCAACTAGAGTCTTCTCAACTGTTTGAATATCTAACTCCAATATTTCTTCTGTTGTTTGTTGTTCAAAGATGATATTTACCTCTTCATCATTTTTCCCAATTTCTCTAGTTGGAATTTCCTCCCAAATTTCCAGGGATTGTATGTATACATAATGCCTCTTCTATTCCTCATCATCATTTTCTATTTCTTTATTCTTATGTCCTTACTGATGTTTCCTTGATCTTCTTTCATAAGTAGTGAAGATCTTATCCTTTTCTAGGAATTGCAATTCTTCTTTTACCATTCTTCTGGTTCTTATTCTTCTCTTAGGATGTTTTGAGTTTGTTTCCTCAGAGTTCAGTATATCATCTTCAATGTATGTTATCATTAACATTTTATCTTCTTTCAATCCTTCATCCAACAGCTCCTTTGGTTCTTCAAATTCATTATGAACTACAAATTGCTGCCATATCAAACTTTGTTTTTGTAATTCATGTGTGAGGATAATATTGATGAGTCCACAATGGAAAAGGCTTGTGGTAGTGTCCTTAGTGATTTTTTGAACAAATTTAGCCATTTTGGAATGTCTTTGTAGTAAAAAATAAGGGATGTTAATCTCATAGTCACCCATCAAATGTTGCATTAGTTTAACGTGATATAGATATACGACACTCAATCTTCCATCACAAGTAAGGAATTTCTGGATAACATATACCACTTCATCCCAAGGATGAATCAACCAAATCCTTGGTACTCCTTCCTTCCATATTAGTGAGCCTGCCCTTGATCTGCATAGGAAAGATATCCATGCCTTCTCTTCAAACTGTTTTGTTTTAAAGAACCTCTCCCCTATTGAGGTAATCCAATAATTTGTGCCATGATATCCTAATATAAAATAAAATAAAAGTTACCTATTGTAGTCCTCTCTCCATCAAATGAGCGAGAAAATTCTCAAAGAAAGGAATCCACTGTTTTCTTTCAAAAATTTCCAAACATTTTTCATGACTAGAAGAGGAATCAAATTTCCCTGGTTCTATCCTAGAAACCATTTTTTTCTTTTACTTTCAGCAAGGATTTCAAACAAAGCTTAACTTAGAGATTCTTGTCTATTTTGCAATATCGCTTAAAATATCTGTTCAGCTTTTAATTTCAACTGGAAAACCATAAATTTTTTATTTCAAAATGGCCTTACCTCTCCTCAAGCGACTTCTTTTTCACAATTAAGCTTATGTGCATGCAAATACCATTCTGGTATGTCTGTTTTTTACGCAGAGAATGTTTCCTTCCCCCAGTTATTCTTGCATACTTCTACCTCCAACAATTTTACCTCTGTAATCATGAAGGTTATACCTTGGAATGAGAAGAACAATTGATACAAGGAAAACTCTATCAAACTACCTTGAACTTCAGAATTTTGGTAGACTGCACGGGGATCAAGAAATGGGTCATTTGTAATCATGTTTAAAACTTATGATTTCCCACTTCTTTTGCAATTATATTTCAAACATGCCCATTATCTTTATGTTTATGACCCATACATGTTTATTTTTATTAAAAAAAATCATATGTTGACTCTTTTTGAAAACCTTAGAAATTCTATGGGTCAAAGAATTTTTCTTTCTTTCTTTGTGATTCAGTTCAAAAATGAAATCAGAAGCTTGCGTGTAGAATGCAATTTAGGCATGAGATCAAGATCTGCAATGTTTTTTACTACTATTTTTTATGCCTGGGGTAGTGTAATGAATGGGTGGATGATTAAAGTAGTGAGGGTAAGAGTGGATGGATAGATGATCAGGGATGTGAGGGTAAAATGCATTTTGTCACTTACTAAAAAATGAAGAATAATGCAACTTTTTAAAACATTAAAATCAAAATTCTTACAGACTTGCTTGGCTATCCCTTATGCTCTTCATGCTGCTTTGATGTGACTAGTTTGCTTCTCTGAATATCTTGGATTGATGACACTTGTTTGCTTCTCTGAATATCTTGGATTGATGACACTTGTTTGCTTCTCTAAATATCTTCATATGTATCTATGATGAAATTATTTCTTGGTTCATGTAGCTTGGTGTATCCTTCTATTGCAATGTATGATAGCTTGACATGCTTTTCTCTTAGGTCCCTCTACAAAGTTGAAATGCTTGCTGCAATTTCTTCTCAATATATTCTCAGGTTCTTTTGTTGAATATACTATTCAGGTCCCTTTGATTTTGATATGCTATTCTTTTCAGGTCCCTTTGTAAATCTAAAAAATTATTCTTTTTATTGGATTAAGACTATGCTAGAATGCAAAATGAAATTGTGACATCTACAGGAGGATTGGAGGGTTTCAAAAAAAAATAACACTTGATATGCTTCTCCCTCTCAGCCCTATTTATTTACTTGTCCTCAAGTCATTTATACTAGAAAAATGAAATGTAAGGCAAACTTAAGAAAACAATTTTTGAGAATTTGCAATGGCCAAGTAAACTTGGGTTTCCAATGAAAATTCAAGTTTATGTTGTGCCAGTTCCTTGTTTTTCACAACTAAACTTTGTTGTTGTTTTTTCCTTCTTTTTTTGTTTTTATTTTATTTTATTTTTTATTTTTGCATCGAGAGGTTCTCCATAGCCCAGTATGAGGGAGATTTTGTAACGTTTTTCATGAGGGAGATCGTGTAACATTTTTCCATCTTGTAACGTTTGTTACTTACAAAATAATAATAAAAAAAAATTTGATATCTTCCAAAATAAATGTTGGCCACAAAAAAAACCTAATATGGGGGATATGTTGTAAACAATAAAAAATTAAATATTTAATTATCCTCCAAAAAAAAAAATTGTAAGAAAAACAACACAATATGGTGGAGACGTTGTAATGTTGCTACCTAACAAAATAAAAAAAAAATAAAAAAATGAATTATCCGCAAAATAAATGGTGGCCTTGCACATCGTTTTAAAACCATGTGAAAAAACTCCTAAACAACCCATGGTTTTATTGTACATGGTTTAGGAGTGTTATAAGCCAAAATGGCACTTCTCTGTCCGAGTGCCGACATTCCTCATGTTGGTACACTAAAGGACAATTTGGATTGAAGTGGGATAAACACTATAGATGGGCATGAACTTTGATGCATTTTCCTTAGACCAGCCTTGTATATTTTTATTATGGATTTTGGGTTACATATGCGACTATGTGCATTGCAACTCACGTGTCATACGTGAGTATTTGCATTGCAACCCACGTATACTTGCATACGCGAGTTCCCTTTGAGAAACTCACGGGTCATATGTGAGTTGCCTATATTAATACCCATATATACCTTAATTCAACATTAAAAAATATACTTATATAT
>LPNX010545413.1:110584-129897 GCA_001517045.1 Pseudotsuga menziesii | reverse complement strand
GATATTACTGGAAGGATTTGATCTTTGCAGGTGGAGAAGTACATCCCTAGAAGCTTTGGAGAGAAGTGGAGCGAGAGAAGATCAAGCTTGGATCAACCTTCATTAAACGGGTAAGTCAATATTTTCTTCCTATTCTCTTTCCATTACTTGTAAAAAGTTGATTGTCTGCAAGTTAAAAGTAAGTTGGTAACCCACGACCCTAGGTTACAAGGGTTCTTTATCATGAACAATAGAACTGGTGACTCTGATAGGGAGCCTAGCCTGCTGTGTGTTTGTCCTATAGGTTCCTAACTAGTATTTTCTCTGATTCTGAGTGTGGTTTATTTATCCTGCCTTTGATTTGCAGTATAGTATGTCCAGAGACCTTTTTATATTTTTTGTTTGAAATTTTTTTGTTGTATATGTGGGTTGCTGTTATACACAGTTGCGTATAGCAACTTGTATATGTGGGTTGCTCTATAAGACAGTCGCGTATGGTACGCAAGTTGCTCTTTAAGACAATTGTGTATATCTTGTAGTAGCATAAAAATTTTGGTAGGGGTTTTCTTGTCCCTGCCTTGGCTGAATTTGGGTCTGCTTAGGGGTCTTCTATTTTTGGCATAATTCTGTAAGTCGAAAGTCCTGTACGCCATAATTTTGGCTTATTTTTAAGCCTTTGAGTTTTCTTTGTTTTGAATCTTCTAGTGACTTGAAGTTGGTCCTCTCACTTGGCCTATGAGTTTAGTGGTATGTATCTGAGTCAGTGATCAGGGATTTAGATATCTTATTCTCTGTACTGCTTTGTGTAGTGTCAGTTAGCCAATTGTTCTTCAGTAAATCTAGTGGATTTTGTTCATTAGTTTCCCAAGTTAGGGTTTTTACCAAGTTTCTTTCTTGTTGGTTTGAAGTTTGGTCATTATAGGTCCTCTATACTTCATTTTTTCTTTTGATGTGTTGTAATCATTCAAACTTGCCCAAAAATTTTCATTTAGATGCATAGTAGTTTTTGAAGAATTTGAAAAAGTGAAAGAAAAGCATTTCATGCTTTTGTATAATGTTGTACTTAGTAGTTTTCTTTTCAATATTTTCAAATAAAATTTCAAAAATTATAAAAATTCTTAGTTTTTTTTTACGCTTAGTTTTATTTTCATTAGCTTACATTTACAAGAAAAAAAGAATTTTGGTTTAAGTAGTTGTATTTTTCTTTGGAAGTTGCTTTATACATCATTTTTACTTTTCTTATCGAGTCTATAACATCACAGCCCTTCACACCACTTACCTTCTGACTAAGAGCATCCCTTAAAATAAATGATATAATTTAAAATATATTAGTAAGTTTTATTTTATAGGGTCATACACCAACTAGCTTAGGCTAGACTTGTGGGATAGGGATTTTAAACTCTCCACAAGTGCTTAAATTCAGACATAGTTGGCCAATCAATAAGTAAACCCTTTTCTATGTTGGTTGTATCTGGGAAGCTCCTCTCAAACAAGAGTTAAGCACAAGTCCGCGTGGAGGCTTGGACTGAGGAGATTACCCTCTGATTCCTTGTCAAAGCATAGACCAAGGTTTTTTCCCATCTGGGGATTCTATCCTAGACAAGGTTTCGGGATTTGTTACCCTACGCATGTGTACGAACCAGGCTTGTGACTATTCCCCTAGACTGTCAATATAGTTAAGGTAGCCTATAGTCTCTTAGACATGTAGGGTACATACATAGGTACACCAAAAGGATATTTTTGGTTTACCTTGGACAGGATTGGAATGTAACCCTTGTAGAAAGTTTGGGAGGGCAGTTGGTGATTCCTCTGCTTGTGCCTAAGAACATCTTCAAGGACGCCAAGTAACTGTCTCTCAACTTTCTTCTGGAAAGCATATATTATAACCCTTGTGATTGTTGAAGACTTTAGGAATTTTTGTAGTGATTGCTCTGTGGTTTGTTTGTGTTTATCCAACCTTAGGGTGTGAAGAGTCAAATTTTCAATCATGGAGGACCAACCTTTCAGAAGGTCAATAAGGTTGCAAAACCTTCCTCCACTCACTACTGTGGAGCCTCTAACGCCTCCTCAAAGGAAGAGATTAGACAAAGATAGTTTTTTCGAATCGGTAGGAATTAGTCAAGTTCCAGGTGAACCAAAACTTAGGACAAACCAGGTTAATATAACCCTAGTATAGATAGAAGACTTGCAAGCTGACGAGTTTGTGAGAAACTTTAATTCACCTCTTACTGACCTAAACAATCCAGTGATCATCCAGGTTCGTCTTTTCAATTCACCTGTGATTGGTATTTCTATGGGTAGACTAATGTCTAGTGCAAGGGAAAGTCCTTCTACCTCCACCTTAGTCACTCTGGCTGAAGGGGTACCACCTCCCCCGGTGGGTGCCCCTGGAGAAAACATGTCTACTACTCCTTTAACTCCATCTAGTTGGGTGGTTCGACCACTAGCTTCAATAAATGTAGTAGAAAATTTTGGTGGGGTGGTCACTGGGATCCCTAGTGTACCTCCTATTTAAACTTCTTTTGCACACACTGCCCTGAGTGGTCGAGTTGGATCCTCTTCATTTGTCTAGGGTTTTCCTTAGAATGGGGGGCACATTCTCCCATCCACTTCATATGTAGGTCCCACACCTGCATATTTAGGGGTGCAGTTTGGAAACACCAACCCTTATGGTCAAGGTTTTCAAATGCCAGTTTCAACTCCTTTTACGAGCTCTCCTTTCTCGCTTTTTAGTGGAGGGATACCAGCTCCTGTTTTCCAAACTCCAGTTTCAATTGGGGCAACTCGAACCTCATACACTGCACCACATAATCCACTGGATTATGGGTGGAATCCTTTCCAAAAAAATATGACTACTTTGCAACCGGTAGCAAGGGGCAACCCCACCTTCACATTTGGGAACCTAGGGGAAAGTCCTTCTACCTCCCAAGCTGGTACTTTTCATGCTCCGGTTATACCCAAGCTTCCTTTCCTAGAAACTTTGAATCTTCCATATTTGTCAA
Organism: Pseudotsuga menziesii; assembly: GCA_001517045.1. Lineage (NCBI taxonomy): Eukaryota > Viridiplantae > Streptophyta > Pinopsida > Pinales > Pinaceae > Pseudotsuga > Pseudotsuga menziesii. The sequence continues at coordinate 126,916 of LPNX010545413.1, read as the reverse complement.
AGCTACTGAATGATCCGGTGAGACATGATGCCTCTTGGCCACCTGTACCTACCAAGCTACCTTCAGATATCCCAAAATTCAAGGGAAAAGTTGGTGAGGACCCAAGGGCTCATATTACCAATTTACACTTGTGGTGCTCCTCTAACTCACTGAATGATGACATCATTCGGTTGAGATTGTTCCAAAGAACTCTTACTAGTGCTGCAACAAACTGGTACATTGAAATTCCCTCTGCTACATTTGGTAGTTTTTGGGACCTAGACAATGTGTTCCTTAACCATTTCCAACTTCCTGTCCGGTATGATGTCGGGACAGACTTATTATCCACCTTTCGGTAGGACAAAGCCACTCACATTTTAGATCACATCCAAGAGTGGAGAAGGCGGAAGAGGCTCATTAAGGCCACCATCCCTCCTGAGTTTTTACTAGAATGGTTCCTTAAGTCCTTATTGCCATATATATCTAAGGATGTGTCCACTTTGGGAGTAACTAATGAGGAAGAGGCTATCCTTAGGGCCCATCAGTTAGATTTGATATATTCTTAGTCTACGATTATGTATGAAATCATCCTTGATGCATCGAGACCAACCCATAGTGTCAAAAAACATAAGCCTGGACCCCATGCCGATGGTGTGGTTGGTTCAATGAAATCTCCCACTGTAGAATCTTTGGCTAAACAACTCCATGAGTTGCCCATCAAAGACTCTACAGTGGAGGCAGCAAAGGTTTCCCCCTCACCCTAGAATGTGAATGTTTTTGTGCAATCCTCTCAAAAGGGAAATTAGCAGCCCTATGGGAAAAAGAAAAAGGGGAAGAAAGGTGAGGGAAACCAAAACAAGCCAAAACCCATAAACAATGCTGATGGGGGGGGGGGGGGGGGGGGAAGAGAAGAAGAAGGTGAAATTTCCATCTAATTTGTTCCAGGAAGATCACCTGAATCATCAATGTCCCCTTATAGACCAAGCATAAAAGCTACTTAAAGGCCAACAACCGATTGTCTTGAAGGATCCTTTTCCCCAAGGACAGAATCTTGCTTCATCTTCAAATGTAGCAGGGGGCACCCGAAATGCTCCTGACCCAAATTATATCACCATGGTTTGATTCCAGACATTACTCCAAACTAGGAACAAGAACTATGAGACTGAGGCTCCAGAAAAGGGTAACTCTATAGGTGAAAATTCTAACCCTCTCACAATTGAAAAACCTGCCGAAAGTATGCCCAACATACCAAAGGGTGTCTTTAAGAAAAATTTGCACAATCCTAGTGCTAGGTCTGCAGCCAACTACTTTGTAGTTGAATATTTAGCCCAGACCCCTTCTCCAATGTTGACTTTAGAGTTGTTACATAGTTGTCCCGCCCAGTGAGATGCACTCTTAGCATCCTTAGGTAGTATGGATTCATCGAGCCTCATGGAGAAGTTTAATTTATCTGATGTCAAAATTAGCCTACCTTATCATGTGGCCTTATTGATAGATTTCATCCATGGTGAAAAAACCATTGGAAGGGCAGTTGTCGATGAGGGTGCTTCCACATGTGTCATGTCCTTGTCTTGCTGGAAAGATCTTGGATCTCCAAAGCTAGTTCCATCAAACACCCTACTTACTGCTTTCGACGGAAGGTCATTTCATCCACATGGTATCCTACTAGATTTCGAAATAAAGTTGGCAGGGAAGGCAGTGTCTATTGAAGTAGAGGTGATTGATGCACCATTGGATTATAACTTTCTCCTAGGGAGAAGTTGGACTTATGCCATGTCTGCTATTGCATCGACCGTTCTTCGGGTAGTAGTGTTTACACACGAAGGGAATTTGGTTACTGTAGACTAACTCAATTTTACTCAAAAGGGTCATATGGAAACTAATGAGTCCACCATGCCATTGGTTGATCAAGTTAATCCTGCTTTAGAGAGCTTAGGGGATGGAATGTATGCATCATTGATGGGCACATTCGATTTTCCAGCTCTGATTAATTATTTAGGTTCTACTAGTGTAGGGAAGTCTATTGCAACGGTTGTCGATAGAACAAATCCTTGGGTTCTTCCTTCCCTCCATGAACCTGAAGTTCCCTTATCAACACTGCAAGTAGCTTATCAAGCTATCATTCAAACCATTGTTGATCCCGTTCCAATCCCTCTCAAAGTCTCAGAGGAGTCGGAAGAAGCCTATCTTCCTTCTTGGGCAGAGAACTCTTTGCGTACTGAAGATTGCTTAGATATGGTTTTTCCATCTGATGAATCCATTCTAGAAGCTATGTGCGGACAAGATAAGGTCTGCGAAGATCTTCACCATTGATCCTATTTTCTTCCAGAGTTAAGAAGGATTTAAAATCAAGAGTTCCATATGAGACTGACAGGTGATGCTGATACACCCATTAATCCCTTACCTAGGGAAGGAATATTTGCTCAGGGGAATATGGAAAACATTTATGTTACTATTCCTATCAACATCTCTACAAACCTAAATGTTGTGGAAAATGTACATATTGGTGCAAACTTCTCTCCGGAGGAGATTGCTATTTATACAGCCTTGTTTAAGGAATTCCATGACGTGTTTTCTTGGTCATATGAGGAGATGCCAGGCATAGATCCATCGATAGTCAAACATGAAATATAAACATATCCTGATTCCAAAACAGTTCGACAAAAACTTAGACCTGTCAACCCGCGTAAAGCAGTAGCTTTTAAGGTTGAAGTTGAAAAACTGTTGAAAGCCAGTTTCATTTACTTGATAGCTTTGACAGAATGGGTATCCAACCCTGTTCCTATTGATGAAAAGCAAGGGAATATACGTGTTTGTACTTTTTTGCGATCTAAACGAATCCTGTCCTAAGGATAACTACCCCACACCATTCATAGATCAAACCATTGATGCTTGTGTGGGGAGTGAATTCTTTTCATTTATGGATGGTTTCTTCAGGTATAATCAAATTCAAATTAAACCAAAAGACCAACATAAAACAACTTTCATCTGTCCTTGGGGTACATTTGTACAAGAAAATGAATTTTGGATTGAAAAATGCAGGGGCTACCTTTGAGCGGGCAATGAATTTTTCCTTTCATGACATAAATTCCATTGTCGAACCCTACCTTGATGATCATCCATCACATTCTCATAAGAGGATCGATCACCCAGATCACTTGAATTTAATATTCGAACAATGCAAATACTACAAAATTCACTTGTGTCCCCACAAGTGCATTTTCTGTGTCGAGTCAGGTAGATTGCTTGGGTTCATTGTTTCCAACAAAGGTATTCAGGTGGATCCTTTGAAATTTGAGGCCATAGTAAATTTTCCTCCTCCTCATTCCATCAGGAAGATTCAAAGCCTGCAAGGTAAGTCCAAATTCCTTCAACATTTTATCGTAAATTATGAAAAGATCATGAAATGTTTCATGTACCTATTGAAGTAGGACACCCCATTTGTATGGGATGAAATCACACAACTTGCGTTTGAGGCATTAAATAAAGCTTTGTTGTCGGCACCATTATTACGCCCACCAGATTACTCTCGTGATTTAATATTATATCTGGCCACTTCTGAGTCGATCATAGGGGTAGTACTAGTCCATGAGGATGACAAGCTCTAAGAGCATGTCATCTACTATCTTAGTCGTGCTTTAGCTGGCCCTGAACTTAGGTATTCCCACGTCAAGAAGTTGGCATTAGCAATGGTGTATGCTGTTCAGAGGTTGTGTCACTACATCTTACTGAGGACCACGATGGTAGTGGTGGATGTTAATCCTTTCCAATATGTTTTTTCCCAATGGATATTTGGAGGAAAATTCAACAAAAGGATAGTCATTCTTCAGGATTTTGACTTATATTTCCAATCCACCAAATCCAAAAAATCCTTAGTTTTTGCAGAGCTCATTGCAGAATTTCCAGTTGAGGAAGATGTAGACATTGAAGAAGACCCATTCCCATATGAGCACATATTTTTGATTTCCACCTCTGACCCTTAGTACATAGATATACTTGTCTATCTCTAGACTCTGAAGTTCCCTGCAACCTTTTCGTGGGAAGAACGACACAAACTACGCTTACATGCAAAGAACTACCTCATTATTGGAGATACTTTATATCGTAGACGGGTAGATTTTATTTTGCATCGATGTCTTACCCACGAAGAGGATGAGACTGTCCTAAATGATGCCCATAGTGGAGCGTGTGGGTGTCATTTATTTGGGTTAGAAATGGCCCAGAAGATCTTACGTGCAGGTTATTTCTGGCCCACGATCATTAAAGATTGTGTGGAAGTCATGAAGTGCTGTCATCCTTATCAACTTTACACCAGAAAGACGCAGTCGCATCCTGCTCTATTATTTCCCATCATCTCAATGGGACCCTTCATGAAGTGGGGGATAGATTATGTGATGTGCAACCCAGTCCTGACTGGGGGGCACAAATACATCATTGTCGCTGTATATTACTTCACGAAGTGGAAAGAGGCAATGCCCACCTATAAAGCTAACAGGGAAACTGCAGCTTTTTTCGTATTCAACCAAATTATCGCACATTTTGGTATTCCTAAAGAGAATTTCACTGACCATGGCAGTCACTTCCAAAATAGCATGATGACTAAATTGACTACTATGCTAGGGTTTAAACAAGAACATTCATATTCTTTCTACCCGCAAGCGAATGGTCAAGTCGAGGTTGTAAATAAAATCTTGAAGACTATTCTTAAATGCACTAGTAATGTAGTCCGGTCCAATTGGAATATCATGCTGTATCCTACACTTTGGGCTTACCATACGAATGTGAAAACTTCCACGGTGTTTTCTCCTTTCCAACTCATTCACAGAGTGGAAGCAGTAACCCTAGTTGAATGCGAAATATCATCTTTAAAGATTGCTATTCATGTGCTACCTGATACAACTGATATGGAAGAATGGTTGTTACACTCAGAACATCTAGATGAACATCTTATAGATGCACTGACTACAAATGAAGCTCATAAAAATAGGGTAAAAAAGCAGTACAATAAATCGGTCAAACCTAGGATTTTTTTCTGAAGGGGAGCTTGTCTTGCTTTGGGATCAAGAAAAAGAACCCCCGGGGCAGGGAAATTCAGGTCTATGTGGTTAGGACCTTATGTTGTGTCAAATTTTTTGAAGAAAGGGGCATATGAATTAACTGATTTCGAGGGAAATAAGCTTTCTGAGCCTATAAATTGGCTCTACCTCAAAAAGTACTATGCTTAAGCTTAGCACTTTTTTGTATTTTTATTGTATGTAAATTTATGTACAATATCTCACCAGTTTGTGTTCTTATATCATCTGTTGGTTGTTACATATGTATTCCAAGTGGTTTGTAGGTTTTGCAGATGGCGCTAGTCGACACACTTGCAACCCAGCTTCAACCGCATGGGTTATTTACTCACCCTCAGGACATCTAGTTTCCTCTGGAGGTGCTTGTCTAGTTCCTACTACCAATAATGTGGCCGAGTACAAGGCCGCTATTGAGCTATTATGGGAATCCTTATCATGAGTCATTACCCAGTTGGAAGTCAGGATTGACTCTCAACTAGAAGTTTCCCAGCTCAATTGAGCATATCAAGTGTGAAACCCTATTCTACTACGTCAGTTTATGCAAGTTAGGTTATTGGAAATAAATTTTGATTTTATTACATTTAATCATATTCCAAGAAATCAAAATTCATTAATTGATGCATATGCGAATTATATCTTGGATTGGCATTTAACACATATTTCATAAAATTTACAACAGACACACTTAAAAAAACATGTAAATAGACCGAAAATATATATGTGTGTGTGTGTGAATATATTTCCATATAGATAGGTCGAGTTTGATCCTCAGATCTAGTCATAGCTGTATAATATACAAAAAATATACAAAATCTAAATCGTAATCCATAGAATGCTCCTAAGTGTAAGCTTGACCACCCTGGTCATCCTGACCACCTTGAGAATCCTGGTCATCCTGATCTCGGGCTTCTTCATCCTCTTTAGCTGCAACAACTTCAGCAGCCTCTATGTAAACAAGTACTGCTCTGGCTACCCTCCTCATAAGGCGTATCCAGATAGGTGGGATACCAACCACTAACTCCTACATAACAACAGGGATCTGCTCAATACGCAAAGTCTGTAATCTTTAGGTAATCCTAGCTAGCTTCCCCTCAAGAACCCTAATCAAACCATGATCTTCTCTTGCCATAGGTTACACATACATACGAGGATTCCCAACAGGGCGAACTGGTCCAATGTCTACATTTTTAAACATTTAAAGGATTAAAACTCTTATACATATGTATATATCTTTATGACTAAAATTCCTAAAATATTTAAAAAACTTGAAAAACCAAAACACCTGACGCTCCCCATGCTCCTCCAGAAGGGAGGACAAGGTCATTGTCACCCCAAAAATCCAACCCAGCATATGGAAACTACTCTAGTGCTGGTAGTTGTCGCTTCCACCATAGGTAGAAGTCATCATCGTACACACTCTGAACCGATCCACCGCCACCCTGGTAGAGGAATATTTCTCCCCACGTACTCAGTCTAAGATGACAGGGAGAGGAAATTGGTAGAGGTGCTGCAAGGCTAAGACTAGACACTCTCTCAAAGAAAAAGGCCACCAATATGCTAGAATAACCAAAGTTTTTTCGTCGGCCTCTCTTGTAGTCAGAGAGTTGCTTCTTCATTACCAGGATTACTCCGAGCACCAGTCATAGAAGGCTCCCTGTAGACATTCCACCGCATGTCTCATTTGGATTCGAGTTTCAAGATGAAGTGATGATGATCCTGCAACCCTCATTATTGTGCTTACCAACACCTATAATGGCAAGCTACGAATATGAACAATAGGGATGCACGTACCCATTTTTTGAGTACTAGGAGCACAGTAAGTGTCAATATAGTTCTGAACACTTAGAAGGTCACCACCCCTACCGATACCTTCCAAGTTGACAGGGGCTCCCCATCATGACAAACTGGATATGAAATAGATGTCCTCAAGTGAAATCTCTAAAATCTCACCTTGTAAGTCAAATGCATGCAAATCATGGTCCCAATAGTTTATTAGAAACTCCAGTAAGTGGACATTGGATCGCATAGGTGAGGTACAAAAGAATTTAAGCAACCCACTTTGCCGCAATCCATGCACCATGGGGTCACGTTGAAGAGCATATTGGTCCATGTCTTCATGTTCCTTCTCCCTCCACTCCAACACCATGTTTCAGCCTATTAACAAGACCATTATCAAACATTAAATTCATGTAAAAACTTTTGATTTTGGCCCTAGATAGAATTTTATATATCGTGCAGTATACACGACTGTCCTTTGGACATGTAACGTATCATAAATGATTTGCTTTTGAGAAAGATGCGTATAAAATGCGTATACATGACTATTTACATAGCATACCCACGTATACAATGTGTCTGCTTACATAGCATACCTACGTATACAATGTGTCTGCCTTTAAATTGGTTGAAAACATCAAATTTTTCATCAAATAAAAAAATTTCTTGGATGAAATGCAAGAGCATGGAGAGTAGATTTACCTGGCACTTGTGGTTTTGAAAATCATCCAATGGTTTGACAACAATGAGAAAATGAAAGTAGGGGTAAAACTTGTCTATATTGGGTAAAAATGATAAATGGTGAATTTGATTTACTATTTTTGCACTATTTATAGAAATTATTTCAAAAGTGGGTTTTTTAACCTATAGTTTGTAATTTTTATTAAAATCAAACTAATGCCATGTCATGTTTACCTAATGAAATAGGTCCAAGGATATTCAAAGTCATTTTTCACTCTTATAGGGTAGGATCTTGACCATTTATATGCATTTTTGCATTTATACTTAATCTGCTTTACCCCTAGGATTACTACTTTGACCACGAACTATGGTATTCAACCATTAGTACCTCATCTATATCATTGTTTTTCTATCGATAGGGCTTTTCTAACATGAGTACCCTAGATTAGAACACATTTATTGTCTTTTGGTACTCATTCTGCATTTATCATAGGTTCCAGGGAGCCTTCTTAGCTATTTTTCACACCAAATTGAGCCTCATTTTTTGTCTCTTTTTACAAGCTATCCCATTTATAAGGCTCCCCACCCTTATGGATTTTCTTTAGGCCCAGGTCTAAGTATGAAAAAGGTTCACCTTTTCTTCTTCGAAAGTTAAGAGAGTTCCTATGATATATGTTTTATAATTTTTCAGTTTCAGGAGACTAAATTGGATGAAAAAGGAACCCCCTGGAGTTTTCTTTAGCGTTTTCATACTCTCTAAATATCAAAACACGAAGCGGGCATGTACTAGTTCGGGCTCGTAAAATCCATGAGTAAGTGACATTATCAAGAATTATTCTTTCTTCCCTTCAAGCTTGTAAAAAATGAATAGAGAGCTGAGTTAACTTTCTTGGACTCATTAAAATTTAACAGGAAAGATAAGGAAGAATTTTTCTCTTTGGGTTACAGTCGGAGGCAGCATGTCCTCCTTGAACATATCGCTTTATGAACTTTTCGATACTCATGTCTCAGTGTACACTTTCAGTTCAGTGATCAATTTGAGTTTTGTACTCCTCCACTTGTCATTTATTCCTGGGGAATCTGATCATGTCTCCTACATGACAGATAAGTATGGTTGTTCTATCTGCAAAGTTAAAAAGATGCCTTGGGTCATCTTTGTGTCGTGCTCATTGTTCAAGTATCCATCCTTGTTTCTACTTTTTATCCTGATTCCATCATTATCCTATCTGATATCACTTTTGTCTACCTTCCTTTATCCAGTTCCTAGTCACTCTTGTGATCCGTTGGAGGATCTATTTCCTTCCTCATCACAGCATGGTTTCTCATCAGGATTTCCTGAAGACGAAGACCTAGAGTTTTGACGATGGTACCCTAGGAATCAGTTTCATCATTGGTGAATTATTTTGCTTCAGTTGTCAATTGTCACCTATTGATTGGAAATATGTTGAATCCTTTCCTTGTTCGACTTCGAAACATCTATTCACATGGCCTGGATTGTACTAGTTCCTTTTGGATTTTGACGAAGACCTTAGGTTCACATCTATAACCTAAGTTGCGCAAGATTGTGTTGTGTTCACTTACATAGCTTCCAGATCTTTGAAGACTCATCATGATTGTATATTGTGGATTTTATCCACCTGTGTAATATATGTGGTCTAGTACCCGTATCATTTGATGTACTCAAATATTGTAAAGGAGCTAGTGTTCCAGTATATTGAACATGGCATCCTAAGATATGATTTTGTATATGACATTTGATATGTATTTGTTTCAGGTACTTCCTCTGCTTCCTTGGACTTCTGAGTTCTCTAAGATAATGATTATAATGTATTTCATCCATCGCTTCCCTCTGACCTCACACATTAGGGGGCATCTGTTATCATCCAAAATGGCACTTCTCCGTCCGAGTGCTGACCTTCCTCATGTTGGTACACAAAAAGACAATTTGGATTGAAGTGGCCTAAACACTATAGATGGGCATGACCTTTGATGCATTTTCCTTAGACTAGCCTTGTATATTTTTACTATGGATTTTGGGTTGCATACATGACTATGTGCATTGCAACTCGTGTGTCATATGTGAGTATTTGCATTGCAACCCACGTATACTTGCATACGCGAGCTCCCTTTGAGCAACTCACAGGTCATACATGAGTTTCCTATATTAATAACCACATATACCTTAATTTGACATTAAAAAATATAATTTGAGATTAGATGAGATTAGTTGGGTCCTAATCCATAACTATCCCAACCATCTCAACCATCCCAACCTTCGAAACCACTCTATTTCCCAAAGTATAAATAGAGGCCTTGGGGTGGGAGCTAATCAATTAATTTTGGAGAGAAAAGTTATGCTGGTGGTATATCTTCAGAGCCTTGGAGTAGCATAACTCAGAGTCCTTTGGTTTCAGAGGAGTCCTTGTGTCAAAAGTTGGGTTGTACTCTTATCTTATTCACCGCTTGTTAATAAAGAGAATTCTTCTTCCAATATTGTATTGAGTTTATTTCATGTATATTGGATTGATGGATATGTTGATTATGTTATATATATGATTTTTATATAACCTCTAATATACATATGCATGAGATATTACTGGAAGGATTTTCTCTTTGCAGGTGGAGAAGTACATCCCTAGAAGCTTTGGAGAGAAGTGGAGCGAGAGAAGATCAAGCTTGTATCAACCTTCATTAAACAGGTAAGTCAATATTTTCTTCCTATTTTCTTTCCATTCCTTGTAAAAAATTGAATGTCTGCAAGTTAGAAGTAAGTTGGTAACCCCAGACCCTAGGTTATAATGGTGCTTTATCCTGAACAACAAGGAGGGCTGCTTTATCCTAAACAACAAGGAGGGCCTTGCAAATGGTTTTAAAACCATGTGCAAGGCCTACTAAACAACACATGGTTTTATTGTACATGGTTTAGGACGACATTGCAAATGGTTTTAAGGCCTTGTGCAAGGCCTCATAAACAACCCATGGTTTTAGGAGGCCCTTGCACATGGTATTAAAACCATGTATGGGGGATATGTTGTAATTTTCGTTCCTAACAAAAAATAAATAAAGAAATAAATATTATATGCCAACCATAAATAATATTAAATATTAATATTAAAAATATTATATGTCCACCTTAAATAAAAATATGTTTCTTTTAGTTTGAATCAAATGAATGGCTATATATAGGACACACCAAAGCTAATAGAGTTTTTCACCTGGAAATATGTGATCCCTTTCGACGCTTGATTGAGCCTAGGATTTGGATCTATGCTGGTGTGACATCAAAATTATTAAGGAGAAAGTGAAGGAGAAACACTAGTGTGTTTGTCCAACACCTCCATCTCTCTCTGTTGAGAAATCCGCTATAGGAGATCCTCCTTCTTGACAGGCTTATTGTAGATTTTCAGCCTATGTCCATAAACTATGAATGTACTTGCTTCATCATCTATGGTTTATAATTTGACTAAGCCATTTTCATATACTTTTGCAATCTCATATGGAACAAGCCAATAAGTTGTGAACTTAGATTTAACATTTTTGAACTTGGAATCAAATAGTAAGGCCCAGTTTCCTACCTTAAACTATTTCTTTTTTATGAACTTATCATGCCATTATGCTCTTTGTTAATGTACCAAAATAGTTTGTTCTACTGCAACTTGTCTCATCTCATCTATTTGATTTAACTGCATTATCCTTTCTCTTTAAGCTTCAGAAATATCTACTCCTATATCATCTTCTAATTTAAAATTATGAATTTGAAATTCAATTGGAAATAACACTTGCTTACCATAGACTAATCGATAGGGAGTAAAACTGGTACTATTTTTCCAAGTAATTTTGTATTCCGATAGAGCTTCATGAAGTTTGTATGACCAATATTTTCAGTGCATTTGAACTATCTTGGTCATGATTGTTTCCAAAGTTTTATTGGTGGACTCTACTTGGCCATTGACCTATGGATGGGAAAGAGTAGATTTCCAGTGCTTGATTTTGTACTTGTTTGATATCTCTTGCACCAATTTAGAGGTGAACTATGCTCCTTGATCCATAACAATCTCTCTAGGAACTCCAGATCTAGTAAATATTTCTTCAAAGATAAAATTGACTACTATTTGTTCTATGGATATTGATAAAGCTTTGGATTCCACCCATTTTGTAACATAGTCAGTACATACCAATATATACCTTTTTCATTTTGATGGTGGATTGATTGGTCCGATGAAATCAAAGCCCATTTTTCAAATGGCTCTATGAGAACCTGTGGCTGGAGTGGCATCTTGTCAGATGGTACTGGTATTCACATCCTTTGACAAATATCACAACTTCTAACATATTTCTTTCAATCTTTGAAGATAGATGCCCAACAATACCCTAAGTTGAGTATTTTGTATGATGTTTATTTATCTTCAAAATGGCCACCACATGGTTCATCATGACAAGATTTTAAAATATCTAAAACCTCATCTTGCCTAAAACATCTTCTAATGATAAGATCATATCCTGTATAGAAAATATCTCCATTCACCCATATGTGTCTAGCACTTTTCTTTATGACTCTTTTCTTCTCTTTTGATGTCATAGAGGGAGGTAAGTTTCTTGATGATAAGTAGTTAGCTATATCACCATACCATGAAGTTATAACATAAATAGAAAATAAGTGTTCATCAGGAAAATTATCTAAAACATGAACAACCTCACCATAATTATTTAATTGAGATAGAAAATCTGCCACTTGAGTTTCCCTTCCAGGTCTATCTAGGACAGTAATGTTTTATTCCCGCATCAATAACATCCACCTTTTTATCCTGCCATTAGTGATAGTTTTTTTCATTAAATATCTTAAGGCAGAGTGATCTGTATGGACAAAAATTTCATAACCAGTAATGTAATAACGAAATTTGTTCACAGCATGTACCACTACCAACATCTCCTTTTCAGTAAATGTGTAATTCAATTCTGTAGGGATTATATTTTTGCTAATAAAGTAAATAGCATAAGTCATAAGTTTTTCTTTTTGACCCAAATCTTCCCCAATTGCAGTGTCCGATGCATCTATAGAGATGTGAAATGGCAATGTCCAATCAAACCCCCTTAACATAGGTGCTGATGATAACTTGTCTTTAAGTTTCTAAAAGGAAACTAGACAATTAGTATCCCAATTAAAATATACATCTTTGGAAAGTAATTTGAATAGAGGAAAAGCTATTTTACTAAAATGTTCAATAAACCTTCTGTAATAGCTTGCATACCCAAGAAAACTTCTCACATCTACTGACTTTTAGGTTATGATAAATTCATAATGAGTTGTATTTTTGTAGGATCCACATTTATTCTAGATGATTAAATATGATGTCCTAACACTATCTCTTCAGTTAACATCTTGGAACATTTTTCATTACTATGGGAAAGATTTGATTCAATGCATCTTTTTAGGATATTGTCCAAATTTTCCAAGGCATCTTCAAAAGCGTTTCCATACACAGAAAAATAATCCATATATACTTCGACACATTCATGAATTAAATCGACAAAAATAGCCAAGACTGCTCTCTAAAAAGTAGACGGAGCATTACATAGACAAAAAGGTAGAACTTTATAGGAATATGTTCCCTAGGGGCATGTAAAAGTAGTTTTGTCTTGGTATTTCAATGCAATTTTTATTTGATTGTATCCACTAAATCCATCTAAGAAGGAAAAATATCTTTTTCCAGCTAGTCCATCCTATACTTAATCAATGAATGGTAATGGAAAATAAACTTTAAGTGTTGCTTTGTTTAAATCCCTGTAATCTATACAAATTCTCCACTTTCCATTCTTCTTAGGAACAACAAGTAATGGAGAAACCCATTTACTGTCAGAAATAGTGTAGATATATCCTAACTTTAATAACTTTTTCAATTCTTCTTTCACTATTTCTTTCGGTATAGGGTTCATCCTTCATTGAGGTTGCCTTAGAGGTATTATGTTATCATCTATGTAAATATGGTGAGTACATTTTTCCTGATGAATCCATGGAATGTCAGTGTATTCCCAAGGAAATGATTTGTGATATTTATTTAGTAATGAAATCAACTATTCTTCCTGTGATAATCTAATATGTGCACTAATATTCAAGTATTTTCGAGGACTGATTTCAATGCTTTTTCTTTGAGCATTTTTTTTGAATGAACAGAAAAAATATCATCAAAGGATGATTCCAAAGAATCGATTGTGCAATTTTCCTAAAATTTTTGGCTGGCAACCTGATTTGGAACAATATATTGCATGTTCCTTAATTGTTCAGATATATCTGGTTCAAAAATAAAGTAATCTAGCAAATATTCATTTTTTTCCTCCCTAAAATCAAAATCTTGATTAATACTTAAGATAGGCTAAATTACTTCTCCCTGTTTCTCTTTAGTTTCATTTATCCAGGGTAACTGATTTGTCATAGAAGGTCTTTGAGTAGAAGGATAGAGTGTAATCTGTGTCCTTTTTGTTCCATGTGAAATGATCGCATTTCCCTCTCTACAACCAATAAAAGCATCAGCTGTATCCAACTGGGGTCTTCCAAGAATCAGTGGATGTCCCCCTAGATTATATTTTGGTTGAAGAACCAAGAAATCTACTGGATACTCCCAAGAATCGAGAGAAAATATGATATCTTTAAGTATCCCTTCTGGTGCTATTTTAGACCTATCAACTAGATCTAGGATTGTAGTGGTTGGTCTAAGATTTTTCAAATCGATATATTTCATTGTTTCCAGTGTCATTACAATAATAGCTACACCTAAGTCAATGAATGTTTTTGAAATTGAAAAGTTGTTGATAGTTATTGTTACCATTGGAATTCTTGGATCAACATATTTTTCAACAAAAACAATATTTAACATTAATCCTGCTAAATTTCCAATTACATGAATTGTTGGTGGATCTTTCTTTCTTCTATCAGTCTTATTTAAACATAACTCCTTAATTGATTTTGTATAGATTGGGATATCTTTAATAGCTTGAAATAAGGGAATTTTTACACAGACATTTGTTAATTCATCTAAGACATCATATTCATGAAGAGCAATTGAAAATTTTTCATTAACTAACCTTTCTGGAAAAGGAGGTGTTTGAGGTGTTAACATTTTATCCTTCTGAATTTGTTTGTCTAGCTGCATATTTTATGTATTAGATATTTTTGGAATTTTCTCTTTTTTTCTGTTTGTTCTTCTATGATAACAGGGGATTCCTTTTCCAAAATTTTTCCAGACCTTAAGTGGATATTTTGAATAGGAAGGATTGAATATGAAATTGTTGTTCCTTCATCAATATTATATATGGATTTCTCCACTCTATTATTAGGATTTGGTCCTGGATGGGTTGGTAACAATGTTGGTGTAGGTGGAGGCTGGTTAGATGGTAGCTACAGTTGTTTAGGTTGGGTTAGTTGAGGGGCAGGATTTGGCTGTGAAGAAAATGAAGGTTGAATCTCCTGGTATTGTGGGTAAGCAAAATATTGTTGGTAAGGATGTGGGTAGGTCTGTTGATATGTTTTGTTTCCATGAGCATATCCTTGCCAATTTTGAACAAGATGTTTTTGGTTTGGCTAAGGAGACCAAGTCTTGCAAGGAGCAGGTGAATTCATGAATTTTGAATAGGGTATTGATAACTTGAAAAAAATTGTTGCATACAGTCTTGAGACATACCTAGAAAACGTGGCTGCCATGGTATTTTCTGTGCTAGAAGGTAAAGAGACTCCATGATTTGTCTTTATTCCACTAGACCTGCTTCTAATTCTTTCAACCTAGAACATTCATCAGTGTTATTATTTTATGCACATAATCCACAAACCTGGACATTATTTAGAGGACATTCTTTCAATGGATGGTTCTTCCTACATTTAGGACATAAAATTGATAGGGCTTGATCTTGTTGATATTGTTGTTCTTATATTTTCTTAGTTTTTAGTAATTCTACTTGTGTCCCTAAATTACTCAGAATATTAGATTTAAAATCTTCTAATGAGCTTCCAATCTCAGCTCTTATTATACTCCTTGTTGCTGATTTAGTTATCTTTGAAGTAATATCTCTTTTCCCTTTTCTGACTCTTCCTCATGAATAATTTTGACATAAATCTGTAATTTCATCAAAAGGTAAGTAGGAAACATCTCCCTTCCCCATTACATTAATAACATCAATATAGTCATCTTTAATACCTTTCAAAAATATTGTTCGGATGATGTCAGAAGTCAAAGAATTATATTTGGATTTTTGTAGGTTATACAGAAATATTTCAAGATATTCTTCTAAACTTTCATCTTCTTGCCGAGACATCTCAAAAATATCATCCTTTGAATATTTAGATCTACATTATGCTTAATATTTTTTAAGAAAATATTTCTCATGTCATCGCAACTAGTTATAGTATGTTCTCCTAATCCCATGAACCATTTCAATGCAATAGTTTTAAGAGTAGCAGGAAAGAGGCAAATTTTATGTGTATCATCAGTATATCCATAGGTACGACATAAAATAACAAATTCAAATAAAATTTAATCTGGATATTTAGAATTCATACCATAAAAGTTGGGAAAAATAGATGGTGGGATGTTTTTCATTTTTACCTCTTATCCCAGGATGATACTAGTATCTAAGATTGGAAATCTAAATGTAGTTTCTCATTCTTCATTTTCTCTATATTCTACTCTTCCATTTTCAATTTCCAACATTCTTTCATACTCTCTTCATTTTTCTGCAGTTGGTCCTCTTGATACTTCTCCCTCAACCATTTCTCTTCGTTTATTTTCCATCTCCATATTTCTTTCATACTCTCTATGCTATTCTGGGGTTAGTC
>LPNX010545413.1:54543-110272 GCA_001517045.1 Pseudotsuga menziesii | reverse complement strand
TGGGGGTGTTTACAAATCTTCATTTTTTCATCTCTTTTTTTTCACATAAAAAATAAAACTAAATGTTGCTCTGTGTTTTTGTGTTTTCTTTTTTTAAGGACTAAACTTCCTAAGTCTATTTCTAAATATGATTCCCTGGAAACGACGCCAAATGTTGGCCCAATATACTGCCGTAAATCAGAGCTTAAGTTTTAATTGTCAATCCGGTATCCTAAGACTTAGAAGCACATCCAAAATTTATGGACTTAGAACTAGACTAGTTTGAGATACTTTATGCTTTAGAAATAAACCTAAAACTTTTTAAATGTTGTAAGCTCAAAACTACCAAAATCCATTACAAAAAATGTACGCATTGCCATTTTTGAACTCAACAACATATGAAACATGAATTATAAAAACTATAACAGTGTTATTCCATTGTTGAAAGAAGAAGACATTGATTTCTTTTACAAGAAGTCAATTCTCAATGTATTTTATTTCTTCAACAATAGAACATTTTCGTAAATAGAAAATAGAACTAAAACAATCTATAGTAATTTAGAAAATGTATGCTACTATCAAATAATAAGACCTACCAACATCACACAACATGATAATAAAAACCTACTTGCATTTAAACTATCTGGAATTGGATTGCAAAATGCGGTTTTAAATTTTTAATTGAAATCTACATGAATATTTAAAACATACCAAAATGCAACAGTGAAAGAAATGAGTGTGAAGGCTCGATAGAGTGGGCCCTCCACTTCTTCTCTCTCACACACAGGATAGTTACAAAACTCTCAACAACTAAATCGATTACAGAGCATGTAAAAACAAGTGCACCCACAACTATTTGAAGTCTAAAATTCTTATTATGAAACACAGATGTTCACAGTTGTCGGATGGGAAAAATTCAGATATTTATACTACTTGGTTTAAAACTGAAATTCTACAATCATGTTGAACTCATAATGACATATTTCCATTATCCCCGAGCGCGTCCTTAGATCCATGAAAATAGAAGAAAATCTCTACAATCATGAAACAACCCTATTTTTATGCTTCCTGGCAGTGCTGGTGGTTTTCTTTGACCAGCATTGACTTGACACCTATGAGAACTTTTTCATGAAGTTGTTGGAAATAAATCCATCCTTGGACATCAAGGATTCTCCTGAGTGTTTCAAATCATGCCCAACTATCTTGCAAATATCCAAACCTAGGAGCATTTACGGGAAGTTAGAAAATTATGTAATTTCATTGAAATTTAGAATTAAAAGCTTTAAAAACTACAAAATTCGATTCATTTAAGAGTAGCAACAATTATATCTTAGTTTGATGGACTTCAAGTTATTATGGGTGAAATAGGAGAATTTAAGGATGAAACATAAGGGATTAAATAGGTAACTTGAAGGGTTATGGAGCAAAAATAGGTATCAAAAATAGTATCCAACACACCACTTTATTCCTCTGAAGAAGGTGCGATGGACACTATTTCAAAACTACCTAGGTGCAGTGGAGAATATAGATTTCAAAATGAGACACAAGATGGAAAAATAAGATGTTAGTGTTCAAGAATTGGATCCAAATGATAACTATCAACAAGAAAAATCAAGCATAAAAGGTAAATCAGGGCAGATATAGCAATTGCAAATCAAATGTAAGTCAATAGATTGTAGATCCAATCTATGAGAAATTTAAATTTGAAGTGAAGACAAGAACCAAAAATAACCAGAAGGTCTAATACTCTCCCCAATGGAGTCACCAATTTTGTTAACGAAATACTCACCGTCTGTGAATAGAAGTTGTTTTCCTATCCTGAAACACTCAATTATAGAACAAAGCAGTCAAAACACTATAAAAGTACATCCCCTAAGATCAAATATATGTCTTGAATAAACTCTTTTACCTCTCACAATTTGTAATAGGCTGACCTTTGGAGTGTTTGATCTCCACAAATTATCCTGGAAAAAACACACAACAAAGCACACACACAAGATTAGAGAAACAAGTTCAATCTATGATCTTATGCTAATGACTAAGAAGCTCAACAATGAAAGCAATGATTTAGAGACAATAACATTCATTGGAAAATAACCTTTATTTACATAAATGAAATAGAGACAGATATTACAACCAAATCCTTATTATTGAGAATCTCTTCTCAAGTAAACCTTTCCTCAAATCCCACACTTGTTTACCAAATTCTCACTCTTCTTGGTTGGATTTGGACAAATTTTAGCTGTAATAACATAATCTTCCTCCCCTTACTGATGGGGGGTGAGCTTGTATTTAAAGCCATGGGATGATAGACTAGGTTGAGGTTCTGATGGGTAACACGGAAGGAGGATACTATAAGGATGGATCTCAAGCCCAGGTGGTCCTAAAGCTTAGGGATGAGGCTCCATGAAGTCAAGCTTCGAGAATCCTCTCTTTTTTCCTTTTAAATCTAGAGAACCACTATTTTTCCATAAGGATGGAGCAATACCAAGAGAGCAACACTCATTTCACGAAGGTAAGTGGCAGTGGCACAACTTTCCCTTCAAGGAAAAAATGTGTTATGCATAGAGGTACCACACCTTAACCACAAGGAAAATGTGGTGGTGGATAAAGGTGTAAAATCATTGATCCTGGTCCATTTTTACCTTCACAACTCGAGGATTTGAGTAAAAATACTGATACTCTGATCTCATTATATGATGATGGTGAGAAATGTGTGTAACAAGTATTCATTCCTTTGATAGTGATTCTAAGGAATCTTAGGACAATTGAAGAAATGAATGACATGATCTCTCTTCCTGAAACTACACAATGATAGAATAATTTCGATGGACTATTGCATAAGTTCAATATAATCCATTATATGATGGAATCAATGTCTTATATGGATTCCTTAAGAAAATGGACTGATGTATTACAGAATAATATCTGATGGGCGCCTTGCATGGACACAACATTTAGAGGAACCCCTATAAGATGGTGGAAAACACATAAATATGATCTCCTTGATGAGAGTACCACCTAACAAGCCTTGATGATTAACTTTAAACCTTTAAAACAAGCTAACAAAGTGGGGAAAATTTTCATGGGATAGATAAATCTGTATTCTCACATTGATCAGTTCAAACATTAGTGGTAGATGGACAAATTGCAGCCATACTTTGGGTCCATTAGTTCTCCCATGAGTTAGGAACTATACCTAAGGATTTGTACTTGCATGAGGAAAAAATATTGAAAATAGGGTACTAGAAGTAGATATGTGCAAAATTATGCCAATAATTTTAATTTTCCACAACCAATGATTTGGTAACAGAACCACTAACAAACATTCGAGGATCATTTTTCACTAATCAGTTGTGGAATGCAGGAAGCTCATATATATGTCTTGCACACCAAGTAATTCTAGATATGACCTTCATGATCCCAAAATTTAGATCCCCTCTCTGTTGTGCAAAGGTAGAACATGATAATTCAGATTTAGATGATTTAGAACATTTGCAACAACTAACCTTCAGGGAATATGAAGGATCCAGAGAAGTACAATAGACAAAACTAGAAGAAATTGGCCCCTTGTATATGCATCTCTTGAAATTGTACAAATCTAATATTGACACATAAGATAACCCAAAAATGGTAGCTATAGGCGAATATTGGGATAAGAAAAAATCATTTGAGATAACCTCGGTACTCGTGAAGGAATATGAAGATTTGTTTCTGAAGAACTTTACAAATATGAAGAGAATTCAAGGGGTCCTACACAATATTAAGAATGTGTTAAATCTAGATGGAAAATTAATGGAGCATGGACAATACAAATTGAACCCTCGAGTAAAACAAAAGGTGAAAAAAAAATTGATCGAATGCTAATTTTCCTAGTGGATGAATCAAAATGGATAAGATGCATAGTAATCCAAAGAAAGAAGGATACTACAGATATTCAAGTCTATGTCGATTATTGCAGCATGAATCCTGCATGTGTCCATGATCCATTCCCAAATCCCTTTAGTGATCAAGTCCTAGATCAAGTGGATGGAAATGAATCATACTCCTTGATAGAAGAATTCTTAGGTTGCCACCTAGTTAGAATTGTAGAAGAAGATAAGAAGAAGGCAATGTTTGCATTAGAATGAGGTTCATTTTCTTATAATGTCATGTGATTTGGATTGAAGAATGCACCTATTATTTTTTCACATGTTGTAATAGCAACGTACAAGGAGTTTCTTTACAAATTTATGGAATTTTATATGGATAACTAGATAGCTTATAGCTTTCTTAAATATCATGTTGCATTACTTCAAATGATGTCAGATCATTTCTACCAAATGTGGATATATTTGAACCCAAGGAAATGATTTTTTTTAATTCCCTTTGGAAACCTATTGGCACACATTATCTTCCATGATGAAGTCTTGGTAGATCCTGGAAAGATCATTGTCATTGTGAATCTATTGGCACAAAAATCTATGAAGCAATAGTGATCCACCTTGGGACATATAGGTTACTAGATATGGTTTATCCATAACTATGCTTCTATCACCAACTCATTGGAACAATTTTTGAATAAAATCAAATCTTTCAAGTGGATTAAGGACCGTGAAAATTCATTTGCGATATTAAAAGTAAAACTGGTAAATGCTTTGATTTTAAATTCCATTCACTAGATAAAATAATTCCATGAACATGTTGATGTATTGGGTATTTCCCTTGGATCTATGTTGCCTTAGCCATGGGAAGGAGAGATTAATCACCCAATGTACCTTTCCAATAAGAAAATATCTTAGGATGAATGAAATTACAAAACTATAGAGAAAAAAGGATTGGCAATGATCTAGAACTTACAAAAATCCCCCCAATACTTGTTGGGATGCCACTTCAAGTTCTTTATGTATCATTCAACTCTCAAATACCTGGTAAAAAAATGCATTATAGAAGGCCATATATTTAGATGGGTACTCTTATTTCATGTAATAATTTACTTCTTAATCATATCTAGGAGCTAGAACAATGTTCACACATGAAGTGCTTGACAAAATGTGCAAGAGAATCAACAAAGAGACATAAAATACATGGAATAGAACATGTGAATGGTGATAATTTCTGATCATATTATTATCATACATAATTTATATGTTATTTTACACATTTATAATAAATTGATAAAAATTCGAGTGGATCTGGTAGTGAATTGGGAAAGTACAAGTGTCATGATGAAATTTGACCTCAATCCCCCCTAGGTTGACCAATGGAGCCACAAATCAGCCCAAACAGTCACGAATTGTTGTGAGGACGTGGTTGAGATGACATGGGGTCATAATAACACCTTTTCATTCATGGGTGTGGAAAAATAGGTGGGTTAGAGGCTCTAGGTGGCATTAAATGCACCAAATCAACCCAAAATTGGACAAAATCTCCCTATAGCACTCTTGGTCAAAAAAAATATCCAATTAAATGAATGAGAGTGCACTGGAAGTGATGAGGGTGCACATGTAGATGTTTTACTGTGCTGGAGCACTCATGTGGGTGTGAATGCACCAATTTTAGCTAATTATTGGTTCAACTAAGCACCTAAGTCCAAAACCTTAGTGTATTGATGCATAAATGAAATAAATTTGACAAATGTGTTAAAATAAGGTACTAAGGATGTATTATTTCTCCTACACCCCCCCTTAATCCAGACTTAGTACAATTTTTTTTTTTTTTAAATTAAGGCTTTGGCAACTAAGGCACAAGTCACCTTTGACAGCAAATTTTATTGATCCATGTAACTGAGGTGAGGAAAACCTCGTGGGACAAAACCTCCCCTAAAAAATGCATATGAAATAGAAAAAAAAAATTCTTCATCAGGTCCTTTTCTTCCCTTTAATTAGCTGAAAGAACAACTTCTTGGTGATGGACTTGGTGAAGATGTTGTGGATGTCAAGATCATGCATCAACACATCAAAGTGCTGTAAACAAGGATCATGTGGAGAGGCCCTTTGATGGTCATAATTTGATGATGGAGGGGCATCATAAGAATGTATCTTGCTGCAAGCATACTCTGATATAATAGCATAATCAACCATGGAAAATATATCTTTGCAAACTCTTTCCTGAATAACATCAAAAATTCAACAAAATATGACTTATGTGTAGTTGTCGTATCATGAATAAAATCATGAATGTTTCTTCCAATTTGTTGAAGCATATTCACAAATCTGTAACAAATCTCATGAGTCTCTGAAATATCAGAATATATTTCATACACAGCAGAAAATATCATAGGTATGGTGTCTCCATGAGCGAATGGATCCATAGGAAGAGAAGAGTGGGCAACTAGATCACAATTGCAATTGAGCTAACCTAGAAGGTATGGAGACTTAAGATTTGAACCATGGATTCTGAAGGCAAGTCCAGACATATGGAATAGAAGTCCTGTGAAGGAAAATGATATGGCTGTCTAACCAATGAAATACATACATGACATAACAACAACATATACAAGAGACATAGTATTGGAAACTAGGCAATTTTCTGAATTTCCAACTAGTGAAATTGAGGGTTGATGGGTCTTTTGGTCATGAGATAGTTGGGGAAATGAGTAAATGACTGTCATAGGCTGTATATTATCCTGTATATCATATTCAGAATAATAAATGGAAATATCTGAATGGATTTGGGAAGAGCTTTCAGAAGGCACATCAAAAGCTAGTGAAAAATGGCTAGTTTTGGGAGGAAGCTTTTTTGAACTGACTGGGAATTTTTTCAATGGATGGAGGTTTCAGGTTCTGATATATCAGAATTTGAATCAGAAACAGAGAAAAAAGAATTGGGTTTTACTCATTCACCCAATACATGCTCAGCCTTACCATTTCCTTGCTCGCGCTCCCATCTTTTTGCAAATTCTGAAAGAGCAATGTGGCTCTCCTCAAGGATCTTGGTCATGACGTCCATTTTATTTCTGAAGAAAGCTATATCAAGATGTGAACCTATGAAATAATCACACATGTTTCATGCTCATGTGGGTGTGAATTCACCAATTTTATATGGTTATTGGTCCAACTAAGCACCCTAAGTCCAAAACCTTAGTGCATTGATGCAGAAATGCAATAAATTTAAATAAGGTGTTAAAATAAGGTACTAAGGATGTATTATTGCTCCTACATTTCAATAATTCTCTTTTTAAGTCACACCCAAGTCGGGGAGACATGACTATGGACCTACTCACTTATCGCGAATAAAAATAGGGGAATTTGAAGGACATGTTGATCATTAGCTATCATAAGCAGTGTTATTAAAGGAACAATATATTCCATATCATTTAGAAGAGATTTCATTGATGTATCTTATATAATTAATGATAGGATATCTTTTCAAAATTCCAAGCCAGTGTTGCAAGATTCCATGTTAGAAAAAATCCACTAGAAGGAAGGTTCTTCATGCAAGGATATGGTGTCCTACGATATTTAAATATTCCAAGGATTATGCCAAAAAATGTGACATTTTCCAACAAGTGGGTAATCCTTATCGATGAGACAAAATTCCATTGTGGCCAGTACAATACTTGAAACAATTTGAGAAATGGAAATTTTATTTTTTGGTCCCTATAAATCCTCCTACGAATCTGTCAAAATACCACTATATAATTACCACAATATATTATCTGACAAGGTGGGCCAAAGCATCACCAGTATAAGATTGCTCCATAGAGACAACAAATCAATTCATTTATGAAAATATCATCACTTGGTTTGGATGTCCTAGAATCCTCATCTATGACCAAGGTACACACTTTATTAATACTACTATTATAGCCTTCACTAAGTATTTCTTGATACAACACCACAATATAAGATCGTATCACCCAGAAGAAAATGACATAGTAGAATCCTTCAACAAAAATTTGGATATCAAACTAAAAAAAGTATGTTCCAGAAAACCAACATGATTGGGATGGTATAATTCCAGATATGTTATGAGAATATAAGGTCACCACCAAAAAAATCCACAAACATACTTTATTCCAACTGGTATATGGTAGAGAAGAAGTAGTTCCTGTGGAATTTGTGGTTCCTATCCTTTTCATTGCACACACAACACATGTGGTAGAGGATGATTTATTTACAGAATGGCTTCTAGAACTTATGGAATTAAAGGAATCTCATTTCTTAGATAACTATCACTCAAGAGTGGAAAAGGAATGATATAAATATTGGCATGACCGACTTGTGAAGCATAAACAATTTAATAAATGTTACCATGTTCTACTCTATGAAAACAAATTCCTAAAGCATCTAGGAAAAATTCGATTGCATTGGTTGGGACCTTTCATTGTTGCATAAATTAAAGATCCAAAGTGTGATATGCTAGTGTATGTGGATGGTATTATTGGATCAATATGTGTTAATGGAGCATGGTTGAAATCCTATGTCTATGCTGAGTAATTCCAAAATATGTCACTTCTGTAAATGGGAGTGAATTATTTAGGAGTTAGGGCTGTAATATTTTGATTTTCAATTTCTTAGTTCTAGTCATTGATTTCCATCTACTTGTTTTCTAGTTAGCTCACACCATTTTATTTGGGGGACCCACCATCTTAAGTTATATTGTCTCCACTGATATGTCACATAAATACTTCTTGTCTTTTTAGTCATAAAATATCCAACATACATCCCACATAGAATGTATTGAGCCTATCCCATGTGAAATCACCATTTGATTCCTACATTTAATGAAATAATAACTTTGAGCCTCTTCCCCCCAAGGAATAATATACACAAAATCATTGGTAAACCCACAATCACATCCATACAATATCATCACTCAGTATCTCATCATTACCATATCCTCTCATGCTTTCCTCATATCTTATGTATCCCAAACCATTATACCTTGATTAGGCCACACATGTAGGGGATTTTGTAGACAGGATCATTTTGATTTCCACTTGTTGGTTCCTAAAATGTTCGAAGGATACTTTGGGACTATTCCAAAGGGTTAATAAATTTATATTTTAATGTATTTCAGATATTTTTAAGAAAAAAAATCATATTATACTTTCCTTTTATACATTGATTGAGCAATCATATTACGATTATTTGAATTATAAGATGTAAAAAACTAGGTGGGAATTGTTCTTAAAATACCAAACAAATATCTTTGGAGATATTGAATGATAGAATGAACAAAATAGAAACAAGGTACCATGAATGGTGAATATTATTCCCAATTGGAAGAAATCATGCCAAGAATTAAAGAGCTCAAAAGTTTTACATAACATGTGATTGTAAATATGAATGAGACTCATAAGGAAAACATATTTCGAGAATTTCCATTTAATAAGCCTATAAAAGAAGCATTCAAGGACATAATAGAGGTTGTGAATTTTTTTAAGGGACAAGAGGGCTAAGACAACCATGGCTTCCAAATCCATTTTTTATTTATTTATATAATAGTGGAACCATCCAAAGGATTCATTCCTCGGAATGGAGAGATGTGTCTTCTTTTTATTTTTTATTATTAAGATTCTCATTTTCCACATTTTTTCTTTCTCTTTTGTAAATTTGTAGACAATCTATTATGGATATGAGATTGAATTTCAATCATGTTTGAGTTTCAAATATGTCTTATATTTTATATGTTTTGCATGATGATTCTTTGTATAATGACATAGCATGGTGAAATATTAATAAACACTTCATTCTTATACCTAATAAATGCATTTATATTCATTTGTAAGAATTTGTGGTATTGGATTCATCTAGGAGGTGCCAATTATTTAATATGATTTGGTTTGTGGGGGGTCTTAATGGTGAAATGTCCTGGATTCATATCATATTCCCAATTATTTTAGTTGTTTTTATCACATAGATTGTTGTTTCAGAGTTGTCATTTATGGATTCATTCTTGAAAATCCTAATCCTCTTGGGTATTTTCATGTGTTGGAATCATCCAAGTGATTCCCAATGAAATGATCTCCTCTCATCTCAATAATTACTCTAAAAGGTTCATTTTCTTATATGTTTTGAATTGTTATATTCCCTTATATTTCCTCCATGTTTCATATTAAAATTTAAGATATCCTTCTTCTAACTCCATGACCAATGGAGAAGGCATATGTTATCAAAGTCTACATATCTCATTCCTGAATTTTCTCGTAATTGTTTCCAACTCATTTCATGTTAAATCCTTGTTAAATATGGTATAATATTTGTGAATATCCTCTAGTCTAATAACCTCTATATATCCATAGGAAGAAAGTGTTAGATTAGTAAATTTATGAGGGATATACCTTTTACCTAGTTACTTCTAGAGGTATAAAGTCTAGTCGAATGATCATAATCATGCTTGTTCCAAGTAGCCTAGTACAAGTTTGTGGAAAACATGAAAATAATTTTTTCCCAAGACCATGAAAGTGAAAAACAAATCCTTGGGAATAACAACAAAGGTTATAGACTTCTTAGGTTACTGTGCTCTTAATGGTAGAAGAAGATCTGTCCATCAGACGCACCATATGAAATTAAATACAAATCTATAACTGAAAACACAACAAGGAAAGTAATGGAACAAGTACTGTGGCAGTAAGCATAACTAAACTAAACCCATTCTATTACAATAGTGTTTTACAAAAATTTATGCAGGTTTCAATCAATAAAAATATCAACAATACCTCTTACGGGGTCAAGCTACAAAACAAACAATTTAACTAGCATTTTATCCTATGCTAGTTGAGTGATATTCTATATCTGGAATTACTGGTAACAAAACTACTTACCTGTATAGAACTTGTAAAAGAAGCATCACTTCACTGCGTTAGCTGTAAGCTAAGTAAGTCCTGATCTCAACTAATGTTCTATCCTACTTATCAGAAGACAATAAAAACACACTTAGTATTAGGTTTAGATGTAGTTTTCTTTCTTGTCCTTTTTAAAACATAAATGGCTGAATTTAACATCTGTAACATAGTACTTCAAAGATAAACAAATAAATTATATAGAACTAAATAATTACAATGCTCAATTGTAAATACTACTGTTTGAGTAACCGCTAGCAATTATTGGTTCTTAGGCATTGACATCCTTGAACATTTTATGTTACATGAAAAATTTTAAATTTTTATGAATTTTTGGGTTATTACAACGCTTGTATTTCCTGGGGGTCCTCACCTTTCACAAAGTATGAATCATATGTCCTTTCCTAGAGCAAGTCATAAGATAGACAATTTTTATCATCGTGTCCTACTGACCAACAAAAGGTATAGTACATATTTTATGCCTTGGTAACCATGTTTTGCATGTATTTGTAGTTCTCATGTCGATGCCCATAGACTTGACATATGCGGCACCATGGAACACCAGCACAGCTCAATGGGTTTGGGGCTCCTAAAAGCAAATAATTATGGAACATCGGACATGTATCCTTGGTGTGTCTGTCCGCATGACATCGGGTGCACCAAAGGCCATTATGATCTTCCTTACCCTTCTTGATATCTTGTAGTTAGAGTGTCATATTGGAAAACTGTGCTTGAATCTGGTTCATCTCGACATTGGTTTCTCCTATTGGCGATGCTTCTAATTTCATCGCGATTTCCAGAACCTCACCCTGCATCGCAATCTTTTGTTGCATTAGCAGTTGTCTGATATGTATGACAAGCACGACGATGAACCACTCCTTGTGTTGAACATCACTAATCTTGAAGATGACTCAAGCCATTAATGCCTTAAACCATTGATCGAAGTCCCAAATTGTTTCATTAGGGAACTGCTTGATTTCTTTCAAATCAGTAATGTACTAAGCCTCAGACTTCGGCTTCTTGAATTTTTAAATAACCCCTTACGGATCTCATCCAATGTTTTTTCTATACCTCCCTAAGGAACGAGCATGAATCTCATGTACCACTCTAGCGCACGACCCTTGGGGGTGGTTTCCAACTAGATTTTCTTGACATCATCATCTACATTCTTTCAGGAGGTCCATATCGCCTCGCATAAGAACTAGTATTACTTTGGGTCGTTGGTGCTATTTTCATGAAATATTGGTAGCTTCATTTTGTCTCCCTCCATTATGGGCCTTCTTCCTTCGGCTAGTACTCTACTGCTAGAGTACTGCTAACGCGTCGGGCAAGTTGACGTAGAATGCACATTTCTTCTTGGTGGTGGAGTAATGCACAGAGGTGTGGACACATTATTGTTGGGGTTCGATCATGTTTTCCTTCTAGGTGTAGCCTAGGCCTGGTTGTCCTCATTGTCACTAAAAGTTCACTTTGTCCCATGTGGTTGTTCCTCCATTAGAGGAAATTTGGGGTCTAAAATGGGAATTATAAGAAAATGCGCCAACAATAAATTTTGTGAGTTGGAATTCAAGAACCACTAGAATTTCAATAAAATGAGTCAACCATAATGGTTGAATTGACATATTTGTCATAGAAGAAAACTACTTCGTTTTTTCATATTTTCGACATATCTCCCTGTGTTTTTACTCAAATTTTAAGCGAGAGAGCTTGTTGGATGCAAAATTTAATTTCGGATCTAACGAGTACCCACACTGCATACTTTTGATGGACCCCACTACCCCAAAAATAAGAAATACCTAAAAAATGTGATGATGATGTCATCATTATGTTTTTTCAGGAATTTCTTGTTTTTGGGGTAGTGGGTGTTAGCAGAAAATACACACATCTTGCAGAAAAGAGCTGGTTCCCTAGTCTGAATGGTTCAGATCTAGAACAAAACACAAACACAGAATGCTAGACTCTCCCTAGATCTGGTTAATCACTTGAATGGAATTCCATGATGCTTCTCTCAAACGTTTTCCTCATTATCCTCACAAAAGAACTTGTAAAAGATGGAAGACAACAAAGAAAGCATGATAGCATACAATATAATCAACTAGATCTATGCTTGTGACCAAGAATCAAGCAATATAAACACATGAAACAATAAATATGGGAAAGAAAAGACATTCTTTATTAATGAATGATTGGAGAGACTACAACCTTCACGCATTGGTGTTGAGAGTTCCTTCCAATGGCTCCTTGCCTCTAACTTCACCTTTCCTCCAAAGACTCAAGAATGATTTTGAAAGAGTTTGGGTATGAAACACAATTCTTCCTCCTTTGTCCCATGGGGGATGAGCTAGTATTTAAAGGCATGGGAGGATAGGTATGGTTGAGGATCTCATGGGTGAGGTGGATATTAGATCCTAAAAGGGAGGATATCGAGCTCCAACTGGTCCTAAACCATAGGGATGAGACTCCACATAAGAAAGTTTAGAGAATCCTCTCGAAGCTTCTCTTTTTTCCTTCAAAACACGAGCACCGCTTTTCCAAAGAAGAAAACAGGCGGTGATAATGGGGCATCACTTTTGGCAGTAAGGGAAAGAGAAGTGGCACCTCTCTTTTCTTATGTATCAGGAGCAATGCTAGCTCTTTGCTTCTTGGGTAATAGTTTTGGTCATTGGGGAAAGAGCGTTACCAGCTCAAAAGAGGAAAAAATTGCGAGGGGTTAATTTATTCCTTCATTTCTCTAGGGAAACTCTAAGGGATTGGAGCAGTCAAGGGGATACCTATCTCATAACATGTGGGTGATGATATTTCGGTATAATAGCAGGGTCTATCAAAAGTATGCAGTATGGGTACGCATTGGATGCAGAATTAAATTCTGCATCCAACGAGCTCTCCCACTCAGAATTTGAGTAAAAACATAGGGAGATATGTCGAAAATATGAACAAAAAAGTAGTTTTTTTCATTCTTCCTCCAAAATTAATAACTATTATTTTATTATTTTATGTATTATTTATCATTTTCCCTAGGAGGCCCATTTTAGACCTCAAATTTCCTATAATGGTTGCATCACACTTCGATCACAGTAGGACCTTCTCCCGTCCTCTGCCTCTTCTCTCGAAACATTGCTCCTCCTCTTGTACAACCACTTGTTTCCTCAGTGACCTTCACACTTTCACTAGAAATCATGCCCATCTACCCCTTACCTTTCCATGCATCTCCCCCATTTTGTCACAGTTCCTACATCCTCCGCACACCAGAGATTGACTACTCTTTGTCCATTTTTCATAATACCTTTTTCACAAACAAGCTGTTTAATAGATAGTTGCAGAGACAACAAAAATCCACCTCGCGGTCCACTGAATAACTCCCTTTCTACTTCACTAAATCACTTATTGGTATCAATTGCAAACTCAGTAATGTATCCCTCCAAGATACTTTCCAACGACAATTCAACAGCTCGTGGTGCCTTGTTGTTTGTTTCTTGTAATTCCTGGATCATCTCCAGAGTCCAGGATGTCAGCTGTCCTCCTTGGAAGTTTTTCTTCTTAGAATCGAACGTTTCCAACCACTCTTGCAAGATTAAAGGAAACTCATAGAAGAACCATTCGTGAGGATTGTCATGAATATATCTATCCAACCAATTGCTCGTCAATAGATTCTGATTCTGATTTTTGGCTTCAGCAAACTCTCGTAGTTTTAGACCAAACCACCCCTCAATATCCGAATGAGTTGGATGCCAAAACATATCCTCCTTTCAATTGCAACTCGTCCCAGAAACAAAACCATTTGTTGGAAAAAACTCACTAACAAAGCCTCGTCGATAGGGGTTCTCACTTTGTCGACACCCAACCAATGCGATCTCCTTGAGCATCGGCCTAGACAGTTTTTACCCTGCCCAGCAACATCTAGAGAGCGGGCGAAGTCTCACCCGAGATGTTCAAGGGAGAGCTATCAGATGCAAGTTTTCGACAATAAGAAGGGAATATATGGAATCCGATGGGTAGACAGCATAATTATCGGATTACAGAACTAAGACAATGATCGTAATTTATCTTCATAACTATCGATCTACCAGATCACGTCATTCATTTGTGGCAACAGTATCATTCATAAAACAACTTAAATCATCATTTATCCGAAATGCGATAGAATTGGAATAGATCACATCCTTAGTTTATTACAACAACATCAATGAATCATAACAGATTCAACACACTTCTCATTGATATCGCAGCAAAAAAAATAGAAAAACAAAAGACAATATTTATGCAACAACCGTCATGTCATATTAATTCTGCACAATAGATCCAAAACAAACAATTCTTCTCCACAGCAGGAGACCAAATACATCCCAAAAATCTAGATAGATCACAGAGAAAATAGAAGACTCATCAAAACTATGGACAGATCACACTAGATCTCATACTTCATGCGATTATCTCTAACCTCTGATAGCTTGTAATGTCTATTACAATTTCAAAACTAGCTCTATATATAGGCTTGTGCCTTTACATTGAAGGTCCAGTTCTAACTAACTTCTAACCACTACTGACCTATGTCCACAAAACATGGCCAATTAATGCATTAAATATAAAGAGATTATTTTTCTTCTCATCACGCTGATCGGGCATTGCGCAGTGTCGCGTGAGCTTGTGCAGCTTCCACGACGCTGCACAACTCACTTACCAAAACCCCTGCCAACAGTGGTCATATTTCTGGATGGGAAACTGCCCAAAAGATATTGCATGGAATATACATTTGGTCCACAATATTTAAAGATTGTATTGATGTTTTTAAAAAGTGTCATCCTTTCCAGATATACATAAGAAAAATGTGCGCGCATCTCGCTCTATTAGACCCTGTAGTAACTGTGGGTCCATTTTCAAAATGGGCCATTGATTACATGAAAATCAACCCACCTTCATCTAATGGACACCACTACATCATAGTAGCAGTGGACTACTTTACAAAGTGGGCCATGGCAATGCCTACATTCGACAACACAGAAACACCTGCAACATATTTCTTATTCAATCATGTGATAACTAGGTTCGGTGTACATAAATATATCATCACAGATAATGTTATCCATTTTAGGAATTCCCTTATGGATGAACTTACAACCAAGTTAGGATTATGGAAGTATTTTTCCTCACCATATTATCTCCAATGCAATGGTCAAGTAGAATCCATTAGCAAGGTTTTGAATACCATGTTGCAATGAATGGTTAATAAGAACAAAACTAACTAGCATATGAAGTTGTTCTCTTCTCTCTGGGATTATCACACCTCAGCTAAAACGACGACTGGTTTCACTCATTTCCAACTGGTTTATGGAGAAGAAGTTGTGTTACCAGTTGAATGTGTGATCCCATCATTAAAAATGGACATTGAACTCTTACTGAACACTTCTATAGAAGAAGAAACACTCCTCCACGTTCATTCTCTTGATTAAACTAGAAGAGAGGCCTCATTAAACGTATATGCACACAAGAAAAGAGTCAAAACCCAATATGACAAAGTATCCTGTCCTCGAGTCTTTTCAGAAGGTGATCTAGTTTTGGTTTATGACCGAGGCAATGAAAAAATAGGAAAAGGGAAATTTGTACCTAAATAGGTTTGTCTTCTTGTTGTCAAAAAAGTGTTAAAAGGAGGTGCATATGAGTTAGTCAATTATTATGGGTTGGAACCCTTGTCAGATAAAAGAAATGGTCTCTATCTGAAGAAATAATTTGTGTAGGCACTAAGGCCTTACAAACTTTTCATTGTATTATATTGTATTTTATGTATAAAAAATTTGTACAATAGTTATTTTGTGCACACACTTATCTTTCTTGTTATCTGTACTTGGAAGATTTCATTGGAAACTTTCACTTATTTGGGATATGCGAACGACGCCATCCGTAGCTCTCG
The DNA here is from genome assembly GCA_001517045.1 of Pseudotsuga menziesii. NCBI lineage: Eukaryota > Viridiplantae > Streptophyta > Pinopsida > Pinales > Pinaceae > Pseudotsuga > Pseudotsuga menziesii. The sequence continues at coordinate 93,620 of LPNX010545413.1, read as the reverse complement.
AAACATTGCTTCTGACGCATGGGTAATTTTCACACATGATAATCAAGTTCTTAGTTCGGGATGATATTTCCTTGGACCTGCCACAAATAATGTTGTAAAGTATAGAACAACCATTGAGCTTCTAGTCGAGGATAATAGCCTTGGAATCCAGTGAATTACTGTTAAACTAGAGTCACAACTTGTTGTATCTTAGTTAAATGGTTAGTATCAAGTTCGCGATCCTATACTGTTTAGAAATTTTATACGAGTTCATATTCTAGAAAGTTATTTTGAATTCATGGAGTATATTCATGTTCCTAGAAGTTCAAATAATCTAGCTAATTCATTAGCTAACTATGTATTGGATTGGCATCTTTGGCATGCATCGTTTTGATAAAAGAAAGCATGTATATTGAATGCATGGAACCATAACTGAGAAAATATTTCAAAGAATAAGTAAAATTTGAAGCAACATTCCTTTGTATAAAGTAAAACTGATTACATCATAAAACAAAAAGTGTGTTTAAGTTCAAGACAATTTTTGCAATAACTTGGCACAGACCAAAAAGAGTAGTATAAATGCTTTCTCCCTTTTTATTTTTAAAAATAGCCAAAAATTTTCATAAAAATTCGAATATATGGAAAATTCAAAAAACACTTTTGAATTGTTTCAACTTCATGATCCATCATGAAGACTCATCTACAACCGACACATTACCAAGTAAATGGTTCATTGCTTCTAAGATGCATCCTCGAAAGAGGTGATTTCTATAGGAATGGTAAAAAAAAGAGTAATACACTTATGTTTGTTATTTCATATATTCAATGCATATATTGAATCCTGGTTTCCCAAACGGTTGGCTTATGGTTCCTTTTATAGGATTTTGGTGGAATTGGTATGTTCAAACTATTTGATCCAAAATTTGGATGACAAACCATGATTCATGGTTTTGATATTTTTCACAAGAATCAGTATGAAGTCAAACCATCACTCCTTTTTTTCCTACTTGTCCAACATCCCATGTTGGATAAAAAATGTATTTAAATTTGTTACATTTCACTTTCCGTTGACACATAATCCTACTTCAAATATCCTACCTATGGAGGGAACATCCGAAAGAGTGTATGCAACTAGCTCATCCCATGTTTGTAGTACATATCGTCGACTTATCCTGGCTTATGCTCTTGAAACATAGGTGCACACCCTTGCAGCACTCGTTCCCTCTTATGTACTATATCATTATTTATTCTTTTTCAAGCTAATACATGAAAAAGAACTAAAAATTGAAAAATACAAAAATCAAGAAAGGAATACCATTGAATCTATTCATAATTCATCATGGATAAAATGGAAACAATCATTCCTTTATTCCCTTGAACGCAACACATATCCTTGTATCAGTTATAAGTACACCATTTACATTTGACTTAGGAACTTGTACTAGTTATTTGAACAAATATCCAGTGATAGGTTATCCTTCCTATCATCTATGGATATTTCATTAATTCATCTGGAATTGGTGAATATCATAAAGGTTGGTTACTCAAGTATTATGTTTCCAATTTTCACTATGCATCGTGTTATGTGTTTAAGGGAATTCAAACCAGTGTCGACCATTCCTCAAATATTCTTAACCAATCATGTTAGACTTCCTTGTGTCAGTATACAGTGTTGGATCTCACAAATCTACCAAATTATATCAGCTTATTGACATAATCTTTTCATTAGTTGCTCTGGGATTCACTAAGGCCCTCCTTCTGACATATCTATTCCTATCGATGCCAAATCATCATCTAGGAAATGGATCTAGGAACCCCAGTGAGTACCTTGGATATTGCGGTCATTAATGGTAGGATTCCTCACAAATGACAGTGGGTATACATCAATAAACCATGATTGTTTGATTCTATAAGTGTTAGAGTTTATAACATCTATTCACACTTGTCAGTTTATACTCAAGTACCTTGGAGTCCATCATCATTATTGGTGGGCCTCCTCACAACTGTTAATGATATACATCAATGACCGATAATCCGATGGTGTTTTATTATGCTCGACATCAACTCATTTATTCGCATGATATAGACTCATACTATCGTTGGTTTATTTAAAGAGCTTGCAAAAAATAGTCGTATCACTCATCGATACATTTCCCGAGTTGCGCATGATTATACTTCCATGTTAAAGCACCACAAAGACCTAGATATTTTGCACTCATCAATTAGTGCTTGTATACATTTTTTCTTTCTATCATGGATCCATTGTGTATTGTTCATGGCCATTCTTGTTTACTACTGAGCATGGGTATGCCCGCCTCAAGAATATATTTTATATTTGGGTTATTTCTTTGTTTGACTTGCAGGTGCTTTTCAACTCATATGCTTAAGATCTTACTCCTTTACCATCCTACCTTCGTCGTTAAAGAGTATTAGTATGAAGAGTATCATTACGGGGAATTTGTTAACAACAAAATCAACACCCTTGGGAGTGTTGGTATGAAAACCTATTTCTACTTTTCTCGCAACATGAAGATCTGATTTTTTGAACAAATCACATAGTGGAAAAAAATGCCTAACATGGGTATTAATTGTCCTGGAAATACTGAAAATTAAGTTTTACGCCTAAAAACTAGGTAAAGTGGGGTTTTCTGAAGGAAATAATAATAAAAAAACTTAAAAAATCCTAATCCCACATTCATGGTTAAGATACTGGGTTCTTAAATCCCAATCCTATAAAAAGTAAGGCATATGAGGTGAATTGGAGGAAAAAAATTAGAGAGAAAAGGCATGCTGAAGGAATGAAGGGATATAATTCACTTTTCTACCACAAATTTTTGGGCATCAAAGAAATGGATGGTAGAGGAACAAGTCTAAGCTAGGGATAAGGAAGGAACTTGCAAGGTTTTTAAGTATTTCTCCATGTTCATCTATTATGAATCAATTTAATCTTATTCCAAATTCTTGTTCAATGTTTTCATTTAAGCTTCATGTTGGATGTAGAAAGTGGTAGGAAATTAGATCTAGACCATATTTTGTAAATATAGTTTGGTAGGAAAAATTTGGTAGTGATATTTGCAGGTGTGAAGGAGACTCAAGGAGATGCAAGGACAACCATCAAGGGACTCCATCAAACATCAAGGCTACTAGAGATGTATTCTCCTCTCTTGCTCCCCTTCTCAAACTCAATGGAAAAAGGTTTCAGATCTTAGTATTTTTGTGATAATTGATTTGTTTTCTGTCAATTTGGATTCACCCACCCCATATAAATTGGAAAGTATACTATTTATTATGCTGTATAATACTCCACTAACACACTTTCATGCTAGACTGATAGGTCCTAGAAAGAAAACAACCCATTTATCAAATTCCTGGAGTGTAATATGTGGTACCAATTGCATTTCATCCCTTCATAATGGCTTCCCAGGTATTTGAAATATATCACAGCTTCGACAATAATCTCAAGCATTTTCATGCATGGTGAGCCACCATAGACCTCCTTGCGAAATCTTTCGCACCATTGTTTTTCCTGCGTAGTGTCCTCTTGCGACACTAGCATATGTTTCACTTAGTATCATCAAGTGATCATGCTCCAAAAAACATCGTTGAAGTATCTCATCAGGGCCTATTTTATATATATTTCCAGCAATCAACTAGAAATCTGTGGCTCGCACTACTAACGGTTTCTTCTGTGCATTGGTAAATTTAGTTGGCACATACTCCGTACTCAGAAAGTGGATGATATCCTTATATTGATCATCGAACATGGTTACGTCAAAATGTTTTGCATCAGGAATATTATCTTCTAGACTAGTATATTCTTCTCCACTTTCAATCCTTGAAAGATACTCTGATCCTAAATCCAACCTACCCAGTTTAACAATTATCTCAAAATTAAATTCCTAGAAGAGGAGAAGCCACCGGCAGATATCCCTTGTAACACTCGCTTGTTGACCAAATACTTTAGTGTAGAATTGTCATATTACATATTGAAATTTCCACCCAAAAAATAATGTCAAAATTTATGCAGTGCATACACAATCCCTATCCCTTCTCTCTCTTTTGTGGTGTGATTTTTCTCTACAGTTGATAACTTTGTGCTAGCGAAAGAGATTGGGTGGTAAATCTCTCCTTCACCCGGATTCTTCAGTACCACACCAAGTGTAACAGAAGATGTGTCTACATGAACATGGAATTCTTTTTCCCAATACAGAAATACAATTGTTTCCATTGTAGCCATCTTTTTCTTCATATTGTCCAGACTTCCTTGACAATCTTCTATCCAATGAAACTAAGTGTCTTTTTTTAGCACTTTCTCCATCAAAGTAGTCACCTCTGCATATCCCTTGATAAAAAAAATTACATATCTAGTATGTCCTAATCTTTCTCTCACCTTTTTAACTATTTTTGGTGGTGGTAAGTTAAGGATGATTGCAACCTTGGTTGGATAAAAAAAAATTCCATCATGAAAAACCACATGGCCCAACAAAGCTCGAAAAGGTGCACAAAATATACACTTATTCAAATTTAAGGAAATTTGGTACTGGAGACACGATTTCAACATCATTCTTAGGATCTAAATATGGTATTTTACAAGAAAAAAATATCGTCGAGTCATAAAAATAGACTTCAATAAATTTATGTATAAAATATTTAAAAGCAACAACTACAATTCTAGAAAAAATTGTAAGAGAATTCTTGAATCCAGAGGGAATTACCGTGTACTGGAAACAACCCCCCTCTGTCGCAAAGGTATTATTGTGTTTGTTATCCTTTGTGATTATAATCTGATGGTATCCTAAAACCCATCAGTGAAAGAATACATTTCTTGTCTTATGACATTCTCTAGCACCTCATCTGTGAATGGATTCGGAAAGGGATCATGCAAACATCAATCATTTATCTTCCTAAGGTCAAAACAAATCCTTACATTACTTGATGTCTTCTTGTCCTGCACTACGATTGTACTGATCCATTCTAATTCTTCAACAGTTTCAATGACACCTACTTCCATCATTCGGTCAAATTCAACTTTAACTTTTTCTTTGTAGTACAGGTTTAATCGGTATGGTCGTTGCTTGATCGATTTTGCATCGAGCCTCAAAGGTATATACATTTCCCGAAGGTCACCAACTATTCCTTTCATCTAAAAAAACATAGTAGGGAAGAGATCCTAAAATTCATGCAATAAATCAGTGATCTTACCCATAGTCTTTTCGTCCCAATAATCCCCAATATTGGCAAATTTGGGATTCTGAGATGAGCCAATATTTACTTTCTTAATATTGAGCGTACAGAGGAACTGGTCACTAGAAATGGAAGCTACTTCCACTGCATGCATACCTTCTAACTTCAGTATGTTTAAATAAAGAGCATCATTGTCATTTGGTTCTCCTATAACATTGTAACACTCCATCCAATGGTGGGCTATTGTGCTACATTTATCGTAATTGGTGGTTGCGACTAATATTTATTCGAATATGTTTTCCTTCATTATTTGTAAAGAAACATCAACTGTTGGATGTTCACTTGTTAACTCAAATGTCTGGGTGAAGATCATGACTAATTATTCCCATTCAACAGTTCCTCTTTATAACTTTATTTATGTATACCAGTTTCTTGGTATCATATCCAAAGTATGTACAAAATGGTAAACCCATTCTTGTCACGGATATTCTTTCCATGTCATATGACAATGCTCAGTATTCTCAGCAAGATTTGTCATTCTTGTATATTTATGACCAGTGTAACTGATCTCTTCTCCAAATATGATCTCCATTAATCTTCTACATTGTTCCCATTCAGAGATATATTTTTTATTTGTACCCCACCATCTAGTGGGCCTACCTTTTAGCACAAAGTCCAAAGAAGACATTCGATATGATTCCATAAAATTTTATTCAAACTCCATCATAAAAGAGGTAAGGTTGGGTAAAAATTCATAGGTAGTAAACTCACTTTCCTCAACTCCTACATGTCGTGCATATCTTGGAATTCATGCACATATTCTAATGGAGACCTCATGCATTCTGTTCTGCCAATTTTCTGGGGCATCCCCTAAAATAGACGTGCAATAGCTTACACTCTTCCAACTCAGCTTCCCATGAATTGTTGGATTTATATGATCTTACCTTGAAGATATGAAACTATACAACTTGTCCAAGTAAGTGCCTATGTATTCTCTATTGAATGGATCCAAATATATCTACCCTTCGAGTGGATCAATTGGCGCAATAACCATTTTTTTCAAAGCATTCAAATGATAAGGTTCTTTTCTTAAAATTAATGATGGTTTGTTTTTCTATTGCCCAATCGATTCCTATAAGTGCAGGATAAGGAGTGGTTTCATCGAAAATGTCGAGTACTTTGAAGTCTACATATGTCATCAATCCTTTGACTTCAATAGGTACTTGAGTTAGTCTACCAATTGGTAGAACCTTCATCTAGTTCACAAGTCTTATCTAATGGGAGACCAATATAGTCATGTCTTATTCATGCTCTGCCATGTCTGTCTTGTCAGTATGTTGACATCTGAGCCAAGGGATAATTTCGTATAATCCATATCATAATCTCCTATCTTTGCATTCATTTGTAGTTCTCGGCCTATAATATCCTTCTGATATTGTTTACTCTTTCTTCAGGTCACAGGTCTTCTCTGGTTTCCTCTATGAGTGTTGCCAATTATGTGACAACATCCTTATCATTTATTAGTGCTAAACAATTTCTAAAAAAATATTTTATCTTACTAACTTTTTTTATTGGATGCTTCTGTATTAGATGTTCAAATATTTGGGGCATAGTCTTGAATTGTCCATATATCGATGATTGATTGGCTTCAAGAAACTATGGTCGTAAATCCAGGAAGGTTTCCTTCTCCTTCTGTATATTTAACGAGGATTTCTTCTATGCCTAAGTGTGCACCTGCATTTGTACATGTTGTTTGTTTTGGTATGCTCATGTTGCAGAACCTCCTCTTATAACAACAATGATGTTAAGTTCTCCCGACTTGGTAGAGATCATTTGGATATTAGGGGTTTGGATTCTGATTCCACATATGGTTTGTACTTCCAATGGTTCAATCCTTCCATTTCACAGTTAATTGTGGACACTATTCAATAGTGTGATCGAATTATTTACAATATGTACATGTTTTTGAAATACTTTGAGAATATCAAGAAAAGTGTCCTGGATTCCCACAATTATAACATATGACTTGGCCTCTTCCTCGACCAAATACTCCTCCTCCTTTTTTCATCCTCGACCTCAGAAATTTCCACCCCCCCTTTTGTTGAGGGTTTTTTTTTTAACAGAAACAGTAAAAGGAGGCAATATTAAATAGGTTGTGCATAGCCATTCATTACACAAAAAAGAACGACTGAGAGTTCTTGCTATTTAAAGAACACAAAACTAAAATTGGTCCATAGGGGAGACCAAAGAACTCCACTTACAGTTTTTTCATAAAATCAATGGATAGTGGTAGTGTATACCCTAACATACTACTGATTTAAAATTAAATAGAGAAATCCATTAAGGATTTATCCTGGATGCTTAACAGGTTGCTCCATCGACTCCTCCTCCATTGGTTGAGCTGCAACAGGGGTTTCACGGGTCTGACTAGCTTGGTTCATATTAACCAAACGCTGAAGATCTTCCTGGATTCTATCCACTTTTCCCATCATCTCTCGGAGGTTGTATTCGGTGTCATCAATTCGTGAGTCATGATTTCTTATTTGATAGGAAGTGTAGCTTACCACCTCACCCATATCCTTCACCTCATGCACCAGATCTTTGTTATCCATTATGCCTATTGCCATCATTTCATATAGACAACGGAGATTCTTCTTCAAATTTTCTATCCCTGCATTCTCATTTGCTAGGTTCATGATGCCTTTCCAAGGGGAGCAAGAGACAAGGGCTAAACGAGAAAGACTATTGACGAAACCTTCCAAATCTTGGAATTGTGAATAAAAAAACTAACTAAGGGCCGAGTGAACAATACTAACTTCTCTCAGGAGAGAATCTTAGTCATCTTTTCACTTATAGGAAAGGGTACCAACAGTTCCTTCCTTCCAGCCAAAGCATTTACAACCTAAAACCAAATTACTTTCAACTAAGAAAATTTCAGCTTCAGAAAAATTGAGCCTAAGTCCCGAATTCAAACGCCACAGAGGACCATCGTCGCTAGGAGAGCGATGATAGGAGAAGAAGGTAGTAAGGGAAATCCTTTCTTTCATGAATGCCCTACAGAAAGGAAGAGGCTCCCACGGTATCTCTGTGAGATATCTTTCACCAACTCCTGAAATCACATTCAACAACGTCCTCTCCGGTGAGAAAATAGAGTGAGTAAGGTTCAGACCATTGTTTCTATGAGCTACAGTGTAAAAATGGGGTCTGAAAGAAGCCATAGCACAAAATAAGACAGGACCTGGAGCATGCGAGCTACAAAGACCATTACTCTGGACAGGACTAGAGTTAATAACATCAAGAATTGAGGAGGGCGGTAGCACACGCATCGAAGGCATGAGAGGCGGTGGAGCAAGCCAAGAATGCGCTGGGGTCTTGATTAACATCCTTTGGATCGTGATCATTTCCATGTTTAATGGATCACTTGTGCCATGATTTACATTGGGATCCCATATAAATAAAATATTAATTCTTGCACATGATCTAGGAACTAAGAATCAAAATCATCAAAGAATAATTGACAAATACTCATGAATTGGAAATAACTGGAATACCAATAGGTTTCCTCTCTGTATATTATATGAACAATAAAGGATTACAATACCATGCATGAGAAATGGCTTAACTCAATGAAGAATTCGAATACCTAAGGGAGAATTCGAATTTAGTGAGTGAGTCTAGCTTAACTGACTCTTTGCCATGCAATCTCACTCAGTTAACCACTTGACCAAAACCCTAATTGACTCACCAAACCCTAACTGAAGTTGGAGTGCAATAAATTACTGAATATCAACTGAAGGAGATCACACACATGTCATAGCAATCCAATCATCAAGTGCTAGTACTGCATGACTCCAATAAACCCTGATGAGGTTAACTGAAGCTGAACTGACCATCAGAAGTTGGTGAAGGCGCCTTGTTAACTCCAGTTCATTAAATAATAATAAAATAATCATTAAATAATATATTTAGTGAATGGAGGTGCCTTAACTGACTATAACTGATTGGTTTAACTGATTGTAACCACCAGTTAACAGTTAGGTGCATTAATGTCACACAGATCACCCCTGGAGTGCTCCAGTTAGCCTCCTTGACTGTAGGAGAAGGCTAAGTTAGCCTCCTTGACTGTAGGTAGGTGTGGGAGTGACTGGGATGATGGTAATTAATGCTCCTTGATGTCAATTAAACTTAGGATAGTGGTTTAACTAGGCCAATTTGAGTCAAAGAGTGAGTATGATGGTAAATGTCTCCAACATAAAATCCCTAGCATCGAAACCTTGGAGATTGTTTCTTTTGAACAATGGCTAGTGGCCCTTCTATGCAAAAAATCCATTAGGGTATGGATAAAGGGGGGGAATTAACCCCATTGAGCTTCAAGTGCCCTTATGGGAGATAAGCCCCCTCATTTTCCATTTCATCAGCGATGACATTGTTTATTCAAAGGATATGATAAAATTCATAACGGGTAGGGAGCAGAGCGACAACTTTGTCATACAAACGACGACATTTTATCAAGCCAGTAGTGTATCCATTAATAATTTTATAAATGACATTTCTGGAGTCCCCAAAAATTGCTACCTTGTCTATATTTGAGTCGACGAGAATCCTCAATCATTGCAGAAGGGTTGTCCACTCTGCCTCATTATTAGTCCTACATCCAATTCCCCAAGCATAGGTTTGTTCAATTTTTCCTTCAGGATCCATGAGGATCCCTCCCGCACCTACCACCCCTAATTTTGTTGAGGGTATTGTTGTTGTGCTGGATGCTAATTCTGTTTATACTATGGCTAAGGGTATTGAGGTTGTTGGTATTGCAGTAGTGTATATTGAGCAGGATGGTATTGGGGATATGCTTGTTGAGATTTCATCTTCTTGTTATTTTTCATCAAGTAGGTATCCAATGTATTTTCTCATAGCAGTTGAAGTGCTTTGGAGTCTTTCTCATCATTTCCTAATGATTTTCAAAACTTACAATACAGACTAGCTCGGGTAATTACAATCTTCTATAAGTACAAAATTCTTTGAACTTGTGGCCCCTATTCTGACTTATCCTACACAAAGGAATCCCTTGGGTATTTATCAAGTTCGGTGCTCCTACTGTGACATAATTCATGAGCACTGAGAAATTTCCTTTATGGTGTCCATTTGTCCTACATTTTGTACACCATAGTTCCTCTTGAACTTCTTTTCCCTTCTTAATATCCTAGATCTGGACCATAACGTTGGTCAACTATGACTAAATTTGCATCGTCCCTATGTTGGCTTCTCCAATCGACGAGGACTCCAACTTCATTGTTATTTCAAGAGATTATGTCCATGACACAAGAATCTGATGCATCAATGGGATCCGTATGTGTGGAAACAAGGTGGCAATGAACCATTCCTTATGTTCCACATATGACATTTGGAAGCTTACTTTAGCCATTAATGTCTTGAATCTGTGGTCGAAGTCCCAGACAAATTCTATAGGCAACTTCTTAATTTCTTTGATAATAGTAATGCATTGTGAATCAAACTTTGGCTTCCTGAACTCATCTATCATGCCCACTCACATCTGGTCGAGATTTTTCTGGGAAACTCCTACTATCACTATGGATAATTTCATGTAACATTCGAGTGCACGAAGGTAATTTTTAGGGGCAAAATTTCACCAATTGGCTATTTTTTGGGTGTTTTCAAAAAACAAAGTTGTTATTTGGTCATTTTTAGTGTCTAATATCACCTATATTACATAAAATATGTTTTTTAATTATAATATTCACCAAAATTTACACATTTCAGTGTTAATTTTATGTTTCATATTTAATATTCACCTACCTATCTATAACCATGTTTTTTTCAATCCAAAACAATCACCTAGAATACTATACTTAAGTATAATATTATCTCCCTTAAAAAATAACCTGGAGTGCACAACCTCACAGATCCATGATCATTTGTGCTCTCTTTATGTTTTCATCCTAGATCTGTTACATAGTCCATATGAATTCAAAAAGAAACCAATGTTGTTCTGGGTATTCCAACCCATTTCCATTGAATATCGGTAATTTAATATCAACACCACCATTTTATTAACTGCTAGTGTGTTGGGAATAAACGTTTGGTAAGTCAGAATCCCTTGTTCAATATTTACAATGTTAGTGCTACTTGTATTTACATATTTACTTGGAGATAAGTCTCTGTATCTTACATCTGGTGATGCACACGGTGATGCAGGTACATTGTTCCTGGGTCCCAGAACTAGAGCTTCAGTCGACTCTTATGATTCTTCATCTAATTCAGATATCAGCTGGTATTCTTCTTTATTATCATAAGATCCTTCATCGACGTACAACGCAAGATAGTAGTTTGCTTCTTGTTTGGTTGTACTGTAACCTTCTCTTTCTCTGAGAGTATTTCTTCTCATTCTGGATCTAAATATTCTTCCACTTTTTAAATAACCAGATTCTAGTTGAGCTCCATTATATCCCAGGAAAATTTCAGGTTATTTTGCGTTATTTTTTGAAAAACAATTATGTGACATATGCACTCTTTTGTACACAGTATTCATCTTGTCACATTCATAGAATTCTTTTTCACATGCAAGCATCTTTATCCATAACTTTAAAGATAACAAATATCTACCACGTCATCCTTGAAAAAACTTATGCTTTGACTCACTATATGAGTTTATTGTATCAACATAAAAAATTGTAATGTATCCTTCCAAGATACTATATATCCAAAAATACACAACCCTTGACACAAGGTTGTTTACTCTGTTAAGTCGTTCAATCATTTGAGGATTCCACTCTCTTGGTTCTCCCTCTTGGAAATTTATTTGTTGGGTTTCCAACATAGACAATTTCTCATGCAAGACAATGGGAAACTAAGAAAATAAAATATCGTGGATATATGTATAGAGGTACCGATGCAACCACTTTGTTGGGTTCCACTGATATCCCTTAATTTTCTCCTGCACGAATTATAATTCTTTGAAATCCACCCAATCTTCAATCTTAGGTTTCATTGGTTCCCACAACATATCCCTCACCAAAATTATTTTTGTCTTGACGATGGAACCGTTCGTTGGAATTTATCTGTATGTCCATCCTCTGAGGACCCCAATGCAGGTTCGGTCCCTTGTGTTTGGCATAACAAATCCCAAGACATTGACCAGAAAAAGAAAATACCAAGAGGCAGCATTGGTGAGGTAGATGCAGTCTCACCAAATATATCTCTTGTTCTCTATTGGGTAGCTTCCAGAACTAGGTTTAAGCAGTTGCGTGGGGGATTTACAGTACCTAAGTTGCATGCAAAGGTTCTCAATGAATACTAAGGGTGGATTACTACTTCTTACTATAAAAAGTTGGATCTTAACTTAGCGTATTCCTATGCAATGATTTTAACACCATCCCAAGTGAAACATAAATGTAATTAATTGATAACAACATGACTGATGTACATTCAGTCCTTCATGAGAAACTTATAAACATTCATTCACAGTAAAAATTCTACATATAACTCAACAAATTCAATAATTCATACAAATAAACATAGGTTAACGTTGAAACCCATCTGAGAAAAAACCACAAGGTGATCTTCATATGGCATGCAAAATATATGTACCTTTTGTCTACGCACTAAGATGCAGACTCTGCTCAAGATATTATTCTTCTACTTTACAGACTCTTTCCTCCTCTCATGCTCTCTAATATTCTCTTTGTTTGTTTTTCATCATTAAGTTAGCATAACATTAGGATCTTTAACTGAGAGAATAACAAGCACAACAATTAAACACAAGAGACAATGAACACAGTGTTTATCCTCAGGGAAACCATAAATGGTGAAAACCCCACAACTTCCTCAGAGATAGAATCAGCACCAAAATTAAAATCAGAAAACAGTAAGATGATCTCCGACAGTAGCAGTCTCTCTCTCTCACACTGAGAGAGCTTCTCCTCTCTCACTCATGTGCCCCAATGAGTGAGTGTGTGTGTATGAGTATGATAAATAGAGAGGCTCTCACTCTCTATTTATATTCTTCTGTTCGCTTTAAACCCACTCCAACATGTTGGCCTCACTTAACAATTACTTACTAGATCCAACATCTCTAGGAATGTCTAATAACCCTAGTGCCCCACCACTTGTGGGGACTTTGCCTCCTCTGACCAATAGGAGGGTAACACAATGGTGAGGACTATTGCCCTGACTTACAATGACTCACCTAAGGTCAGCTTCACTAAGATAGTCTAATAACCCAAGGGCCCCACAACTGTGGGGACTTTAACCCTTGACCAATAGGAGGGTTACCCACAATGACTTGACATGAATTGTTACATTATAGAAACTTCCTGATAGGAACATTGGGGTATGACATGACTCAAATATATTACAGACACATCCCAAAATAAACATCGGGGTACAATACATAAGATATACAGATGAGTACATTACAAAGTTACAAATACATCAACACTCCCTCTTAACTAGGAAGGTATTCTCTCAACACAATATATCAGCACAAGTCTTCTTCTCTGTATCATCTGGATCATCATCAAGTCATCTTCATCTTCAAGTCATCTCCATCTTCAAGTCATCTTTATTTTCAAGTCATCTTCATCTTCAAGTCATCTTTATCTTCAGGTCATCTTCATTTTCAAGTCATCTTCATCATCGGATCTGGATCATCACTCGATTTGGATCATCTTCACTAGATCTGGATCATCACTCGATCTGGATCATCTTCACTGGATCTAGATCATCATCACTCTATCTGGATCATCATCACTGGATCTGGATCATCACTCAATCTGGATCATCATCAATAGATCTGGATCATCATCACTCGATCTGGATCATCACTGGGTCATCATCATAGGTGCTATCTCTTGATTCATCTTGTCATAGGAATCTCTATAGAGCCAGCCCTTTTTCATGCTGGATGTACATCTACAGAGCCAGTCCTTTTTCATACTGGTTGTATCATCACACAGAGCTAGTCCTTTTTCATACTAGATGTGGTATCCACTCAGAGCTAGTCCTTTTTCATACTAGATGAGTCTTCACATAGCTAGTCCTTTTTCATACTGGATGTGGGATCCACTCAGAGCTAGTCCTTTTTCATACTAGATGAGTCTTCACAGATCCAGTCCTTTTTCATACTAGGTGTGGCATCCACACAGAGCTAGTCCTTTTTCTTACTAGATGTGTCTTCATTTATCCAGTCCTTTTTCATACTGGATGTGGGATCCACACAGAGCTAGTCCTTTTTCATACTAGATGTGTCTTCACAGAGCCATCCCTTTTTCATGCTGGGTGTGGAATCCATACATACAACTGACAATGGAAGGAACCAATCCTCTCACCATGTGATAGCTCTTACATCCGACCATGGAAAAAACCAATCCTCTCACCATGTCGGAAGGGCACAACACTTATATCTAACCATGGAAGGAACCAATCCTCTCACCATGTCAGAATGGCACATCACTTATATCTGACCATGGAAGGAACCAATCCTCTCACAATGTTAGAAGGGCTCACGAAATCATCACTTCCCTTTGGAGAGAACCTTGATCTGGAGAACACCAAGCTTCTCCCTGAATTACTTAAACTTCACTCTGGCCATTTCTAGCATAGAATCACATCAGGGCTGATTATGTCCAAGGATAACCTGTGAGCTTCACCAGGACTGATTACATCCAAGAACAACCTACAAGACCATTTACATTTGAGCAACCTACGAGCTTTGCCAAGATTTATGCTTAGACAACCTGTCTCACCAGCTATGCTAGAATTCCCTCTTTCAAGAGATCTTGATCTGTATCACAAACTGGAGCTTCACTGCTCCTCTCTGCATCATACCAAAAATGCAATTCAGATCAATCAAATCAAATAGTAGTTTTCAAAAGAAACATACTAGCTCCCAAATATCAAGTGGCAACATCTTTTTCCTCAGCTGTACTCAGCGCCATGCAAGACTCCATCCTACCAACCAAGAGATCACACATGATCTCATACTGAAGAAGCACCCCAAAGTGCTCTTCCTATCAATGGCACTGCCCAATCTGAATCCATATAACCTTCCAAGTTAATCCTCTGATTTGTATCATACTTGCAGCCATCAAGTGAACATGTCTTAATGTGTTCACAACAAAGCACGTATCTAGTCTCGTATTCATCAAGTACATCAAGGAACAAATCATTTGATGATAAATCATGGCATCAACCGACTCTGATGAAGCAACACTCAATAGCTTCAGGTTCGATGCCATAGGTGTCATCATGCATTCTATCATCCTAAACCTCTTCAGGATCTCTACTACATACTTCTCTTGTCCACACCTCAATGCCTAGAACGTAGTGCATTGACACATAAAAGAGCATCACTAGTCTTCTGCCTTCAACCTTGAAGAAAAGGTTGGAATCCACTTTACTCTCAGTAAATCCTAGAGTCATCAGTAATCTATCCATCCTGTCGTACCATGTCGAACCTCGGGATCTTCTGTAGTCACTCAAAATTTTCTTCCGTACTCTATGCACTGAAACATTCTGTACCGGAGTGACAAGTAGCTTCCTATGCTACTAATCTTCTATGTATCCATTTAGGATCACTGGATACCAAGATCCTCTATCTTGAAACTTTTCAAAAGTTCCTCTTGCACCCATCTGTGAGCTTGTCATCCTTTATCCACCTTGTAGCAAAGGTTCAGATCTTCATCAAGCTCCTCATGTATGTGTTATACCATGGGTGTCTTTTGAGAACGTACAAGGCCTTCTTTCATTTGCACACATGATTCTACCTGTCATGTGTCTTCACTTGCAATGGCTGCAAATGTCTCTTTGTAGTCTATGCCTTCTTTTCGTGAGAAGCCTCGTGCTACGAATCTTGCCTTGTATCCCACGATGTTTCCATCTACTACATGATGGAACTACTAACTTCCCTTCATGTATCGATACTGCATCTTAGACATCATTCTTCCTGAACCGATATTCCCTTTGTTCTTGGAAGGTTCTGCATCAATGATGTCACTGCATTCATCATATTATTTTTCATTTTGAAATGTTGTCACTTGTTCTTCGGAACAAGTCTCATCCTTCTTTGCTTGCAGGCGATTATGTATGCGATCTTTCCTACAAGTCAAATGAATTTGTATGGTTAGAAACATTTCATAAGGAATATTCATACTGGAAAATTCTTATGCATAAATATATAATCATGCAACTACTTTAGCCAATACAACATTCATCCATATCTCACGGAAACTTTTCTAGATGCCTTCCATCTCCACCAGGACAACATTGAGATTGTGCACAAATCCAATATGTCAGCAAAGAGGTTTCATTCTAGATAAGTAGCAATGGAGAGTTGTATAGCACCATGAGCTACTTACCCATCATGATGCATATTAGTAGTATACTGTCATTAATGCAAACATCCTATCATGCATATTACATCAATTGAATATAAATGCATAACAAAACAATATCATGAAATGACAATTGAATACTTATATTTATTTGTTTCATGGGTAGACTCCTTCTTGAGCCTTCAGCTTCATCATCTTCTTCATTCATAATATCATCATCATTTCTTATCCAAATGCTAAGGTGGATTAGAGATTCTTCAAGAGTTGAGTTCTTCATATTCCTCATTGCTTGAGGGATCTTCTTTGGATGGTGAGAGCTTGATATTCAATTGCTCCCATCTTCTCTTCTCTTCTTATGAGTCAAGCTTCTTCTTCTTCCTAGAGTCTACTGAAAGTAATCACTTCCTTTTGGCACACATTCCTCAAATGAATCAATCACATGGTCTTGGGAGGCCATTCAAGGTGGCCATCACCACTTCTGCATTGTTCACTTCTTCTTTTACCGCTTCAAGTTGTTCTTTAATTTGAGAGACCCTTATGACTGCATGGTCTCTGCATTCTGGATCTTCACATTCTTCAACCGGTTTCTTAAGGTCATCTTCTAATGTATGTTCTTCCCTTCAAATAGCTTGGTCAAGGAATCAAACATCTTCGATGTATTTGGGGAGACACTTGTGGTAGAAGTTGATCGGTGACTGAATCAACAATGATCCTCTTGGTCTTGACCAAGTTCTTCTTGAGTAAGGTTTTGAGCCTCATCTCCCTCTGGAACTGGAACCTCTCTACTCATGTAGGTGTCCAATTCATTTTCTTCAAAGAGATCAAATACTTCCATGCTTGGAAGTTGTCAACTTCACCAATCTTATCATCAATCTGATGTGATAGATCACTTTGAAATGAGAACCTCAAATGAAAATAGCAAAGGATTAGATCTTACTGATTTGAGGTGTCCATCCTGGTTCTGGAGCTGGCTGATCTAGGGTTTGTCACAAAAAACCTAATTTTCAAAACTTGGAATATTTCAGATCTAATTGTATAGACAGATAGATCTCTTCAAATGGATCTGTCCAATGTACTCCTTTTCTGAAAATAGTGGAGGGAAGCTCCCAGAACAGGAAGCCCTAGTTTTCCAATTTCTTCTACAGAAATTCCTGTCACTATTTCTATGCTATATCCAAACTTACTGCTCATTTACTTCTAAAATTTCTCACTGAGGTAACCTCACATGACCCTGATCCAACACCATAGGTTTCATCAGAATTGGTTTCACCAATTGGGATTTATGATCCTCTTCCCAAGGTGACCTGTTACAGGACTATTCAGAACAATGAACTTATATAGACTTCCACGTATCACTGGTTCATCTTCTGAGTCTAAAATTCAGATCAAAGAAATTAAAGTCCGTCCCCTTTCTTGAACATCTTCCATAATTCCATTTGGACCTTTGTATCCCAAGATATTGCAATTCTCTCCAGGTGTCCTGTTTAGGGATGAATTGTGGAAGAAGCTGGAACCCTAACTTGGAGGGATCATATCTCCAGGAGTATAGCGAATATGAGGCTGAAGTTTGGTCACAGGTTTCATAAGGATTTTATCCTCAGCCCCTTCAATTTTAAGCTCTTTCAATGTCACCAATCTCAGGATATATCGAATGTACCAAAACTTATCATTTTTAGTATTTAGGGTTTTTCTAGCTCGGGGTCAAACTAGGGTTTGACTTTCCCAGAGTTTCACCTAACCAAATTTCTTGATCCAGGTCTCTAAACTTCGATTTTTATGAGGAGAAAAATCCTATGCTGGGCTCACTCAAAAATTCCTCTTCTTATAGAAAGCCCTAATTTCTACATCGAAAACTGAAAATGCTCATAATCGAATTTCGCTTTGATAGAAAGATGCACCCTTCAAAGGAGAGTCAGCCTAGCATACTTTTGCTGATGGATTGTGGAGAAAGACCTAAAAATTAAGAATCCCTAGCTTCTACAACTGCACAATGTCTTCTTCTCAGGTTAGCTCTGATACCATGTTAGTTTTTAATCATTAAGCTAGCATAACATTAGGATCTTTAACTGAAAGAATAACAAGCACAGCAATCAAACACAACAGACAATGAACACAATGTTTATCATCAGGGAAACCATAAATGGAAAAAACCCCACAAATTCCTCAGAGATAGAATCAGCACCAAAAGTAAAACCAGAAAACAGTAAGATGATCTCCGATAGTAGTAATCTCTCTCTCTCACACTAAGAGAGCTTCTCCTCTCTCACTCATGCGCCCCAATGAGTGAGTGTGTGTGTATGAGTATGATAAATAGAGAGGCTCTCACTCTCTATTTATATTCTTCCGTTCACTTGGAACCCAGTCCAACATGTCGGCCTCACTTAACAATTACTTACTAGAGCTGACATCTCTGGGAGTGTCTAATAACCCTAGTGCCCCACCACTTGTGGGGACTTTGCTTCCTCCAACCAATATGAGGGTAACACAATGGTGGGGACTATTGCCCCGACTTACAATGACTCACCTAGGGTCGAATTTACTAGGATAGTATAATAACCCAAGGGCCCCACAACTGTGGGGACTTTAACCCTTGACCAATAGGAGGGTTACCCACAATGACTTGACATGACTTGTTACATTATAGAAACTTTCCAATAGGAACATTGGGGTATGACATGACTCAAATATATTATAGACACATCACAGAATAAACATCGGGGTACAATACATAAGATATAAGGATGAATACATTCCAAAGTTACAAATACATCAACACTCTTCTACTCTCTTCCTACTCAACTCTACTAACGATCTGCACGTATCCTAAATCAACTCAACCTCTCCCATAATTATATGCACTCAACTACATATTCTTCAACTCAACATGCATTCATCTACATCTAAAAGACAAAAATAAAATACTACTACCAACAATCAGGAGCTAACAGTCCATAAGCTAACCAGAGTCTTACAATATTCTATCGAGATTCTAACCCGCATATAGCTTGGGTTATTCTCTTTATATACGTGTTTACAGATTTGTTACAAACCTTTTAACTGTCACTTTCTCAACCAACTTGCTATACTTAGCCAATATTTTGTCTCCCCTATTCTAGTGACACCTAATATTAGGAACTAAGGACCTAGCTTACAACAATATCTTCATACATGTGATCTGTCGGTTCTAGATGAAACCATAGTCATGATCTTTATGTCATGTCCCTTTCTATTGATTTTGTCTTACTGTCATTTTCCAACTGTTATTTTTTTTGCACTCCTTCTAGTACTATTCTTCCGTCGCATCTATACTTGTTACATCAATTCCTTTTGTCATGCATAATCCTTATGTTGCGTCTCTTCCTTTTTTTGTGGCTCTTCCTTATTTTGCTTCTCTTCATCTTTATTCTAATGCTTCCTCTGTCACAATGCCTTCCTCTTCTTCTTTCCTATTCCTGCCTCTGTTGCATGTCCTTTCTCTTCTTCTTTAATTCCTCTCCAAACTTGGGCACAATTCTGAATGAATTTTGCTTTCGTTTCCTTAGTCCCAACATTAACATATGCCCCCTAATTTGTGAGGTCTGAAGTAGAGCTAAGGGTTGAGATACATTATTTTTATGTTGATAGTATGCATATTGATACTCTTTAGTGATCAGGGTAGGATGGAAATGGACGAGGATCTTGAGTGTAGGAGTTGAAAATCACCTGGAAGTCAAACAAGGGAATATCCAAAATATAAAATATATTTTTGAGGTGGGTATACCCATGCTTTGTAGTAAACAATAATGACCACAAATAATACACATTGGATCCATTTGAAAAATAAATATTACAAAAATGTATACATGCACTTTAATGAGCGCAAAATATCCAAGTCTTCATGACAGTTTAATATTGTGTAGCTTGGGTAGTGCATTAATGAGTGATACAACTATCTTTCTCAAGGTCTTCAATACAAACCAATGATAGTACATGTTTATGCCATGTGAATAAATGAGTTGACTTCAAGCATAATAAAACACCATCTGATTACCAGTCATTGATGTATACCATTAACAGATGAAATGAGACCCACGAATAATGATGATGGACTCCAACATACTTGAGTACAAACTAACAAGTGTGAATAGATGTTATGAGAGTGAACACTTGTAGAATCAAACATTCAATGGTCATTGATGTATACCCATTGTCATTTGTAAGGAATGTTTCCAATGATGACTACAAGATCCAAGGTACTCTCTTGGTTCCTAGATCCACTTCCAAATACATTAGAAGGATGGAATTAATGCATATCACATTGACTAATACAAAACTAGGATAAATATGATGATAGAATTTGGTAGAGCTATGAGATCCAACACTACATACTGACACAAAGAAGGCCGACATGATTGGTTAGGAATATTTGGGGAAAATTCGACATTGTTTGACTTCCTTGAACACATAAAATGATGCATAGTGACACTTGTAAGCATAATATTCAAGTAACCAACCATTGTGAAATCCATTAATGTGACATGCGTTAATGAAATCTCCATATATGACAGGAAGGATAACCCATCAATGGACATCTATTCAAATTACTAGTACAACTTCCTATGGAAATTGTAAATGGTGCACTTATAATTGATGCAGGGATATGTGTTGTCTTCATGGAAGATAAGGACTAACTGTTTCCATTTTATCCATGATGAAATATGAATAGATTCAATAATACCCATTTTTTTGTATATTTGTGTTTTTTAAAATATTAGTACATTTTAAATTTATTAGCTCAAAAAAAGAATAAATAATGCTATAGTACATGGGAGGGAACGAGTGTTGCATGGACGTACTATATTTTTCAAGATCATCGATTAGGTCGAGCAAAAGATACATATTGCAAACAAGGGCTTCCCTAGTTGTGCACACTCTTACGAATGTTCCCTCCATGGCTTGGCTATTTGGAGCATGATTATGTGTCAACATACAACAAAATAGAACCAAGTAAAAGTGGTTATCCAATTAAGTGCAATGGCCAAGTAAGAAAGGGGAAATGTGGTTTACTTACTGCTAATTCTTGTGAAAAACTCCAAAATCATAAGTCAGAATTAATCATGGTCTATCAGCTACCCAAATCAAATATTTCTACATGTATAGGTCAAATCAACATAAGCATTGGTTTATAGGTGTCACTAAGAAAAAACGACTGCAAAGGAAAATACACAACATAAGGAATAAGTACCAAAGTAATAAGCACATATTTTCATGCATATATTTTAACACATGCTTAAGTAAACTAACACGAAATAGCGATCCCGTTAGGAAATGGTAAAAAATGTATGGAAGAGAAATATGTGGTCTCAAACTCCAAGTCATGATGGGACTAATTAGTAGTCTAGTCCTATGAGAATGACTTAGCATGGGAAACAAAATGGAAATGGGGTGATGAATTGAGTGTCCCATGTTTGGTAGGATCTTCTGTTAGAATGATGGAAAATATAGATATGATGGGTTTACCCACTAATTTCCAATAGGTTCGAACCTATGGAAAATTTGGGTTACAAAAGTTTCAAATGCATATTGACATAAATATAACCTAAACCTATATGCATGATTCCAAATATACCCGATAAAATACAAGAAAAATACAAGCATGGTCCTATACTTGGGTAAATGTAAACCAAGAATGGTCCCAGTGGCCCCATAAAATATTTACTTAGGTGGGTGCAACCAAATGCTTAAGATTTGAATGATAGATTCATCTAATGATAAAAAAAATCCAATTCATCTGAGTAGGGAGATATCACAACCCAAATGGGACAAGTAACCAGATCCTATTCCTCCATCAAGGGAAGACTTTGATCCAAATCTGTTCAATCCACTTGAATAGCTTGGTATGAAACTTATACAGCGGATATGGGTGGCAGGATCACAAAGTGTACCATGAGGAAATCATCTTTGAAAATTCCTAACCCCATGTCATGAACATACTTTAAAGCATCCCTAATAAAAGAAACATTTGACTGCACAATAGTTTCAGGCATGCAATATTTTAATTCGTCGATCATGATGATATTCCCCCAATGAGGGAACCGAATCACTCAAGAATTTGAAAATAGTATAGCCATCATCGCATGTATCCAGCTATGTCCTAAGAAAATTGTAATCTATAGGCACATATACTACCTCAACATCCACTATGATTGTTTTTCTACCCCATTCAATAGGGAAAGATACAATGAGTTCATGAGGATAAAATGAACACTACAACAAATTTCATTTTTACGAGGGGCTTCCCCCTCCAAAAGTCACTTTTAGGGGTGTTTTTTGTATTTGGAAGCAATATTTACAAAGCTACCCCCCATAGTTTGGAATTTTAGGGGAAGTTCTTGAAGAGATCGAAACCACCCCTAAAAATGACTTTTCGGGGAACTTCTACCCACACCCTGAAAAGTGACTTTTAGAGGCAGTTCTAAAGCCCCCTTGTAGACACATATGGGGAGAATTCCTATCCCCCCCTAAAATTACTTATTACAAGAATTCGGGGGTGGTTAAAAACCCCCCTCATAGGTACATATAAGGGTGGTTTAAACCCCCCTTAAAACTCCATCTTACAAACCTTCAAGATCACTCTTAACAAAACCAACCCTAATAGGATTGACGCTAAAATTTTGGACTTTTAAGGGTGTTCCTAAAAGAGATCAAAATCGACGCTAAAAGTGACTTTTGGGGGATATTTGAAACCCCCCTCATATACACCTATGCGATCAATTCAACCCCCTCCCCCCGGCTAAAATTCCTTATTACAAACCTTTGGGGGCGGTTACAAATACCCCTCATAAGTACCGACGGGGGATATTTGCCCCCTCATATACACCTATGTGGGTGGTTCAAACCCCCCCTAAAAATCCATCTTACAAAACTTTGGTTGTAGTTATGAACCCCCCTCATATAAACCTAAAGGGGGGTTTTCAACCCCCCTCATTATAACATACAAAGGTAGTTTCAAACCCCCTTCGTAACAAGATATGAAGGCAGTTTAGAAACCCCCTCATAGAAACATACAAAGACAGTTTGAAAACCACCCTATATCCATAATAAATCATAATAAAATATATTTTATCCAAAATACCAATGTTAATTAAGGCAAGGAGGAATCGAACCGCCATCCTCCTCCTTGTAAAGAATACCCTCTTACATTGAACTAGAACCCTTTAAGAATTGGGGAAATGAAAAATATTAACAACCAAATTGCTTCATTTGTAATTATAAGAAAATACATTAATATCTAAATAAAACCATGCTTAAAATGCAATTTATATTTCCAAATGCGATCATGCTTAAAATCCAATTTATATTTCTAAATACAACCATGCTTTTAAATTCCAATTTATTTTTCCAAAGAATGTTGTTGCATATGTATCTCTGTTAAACATGTTAAACATTTATGAAAAGGTTGGTAGGTGGGATTGGGTAGCTGGATTGAGTTCAAGAATAGTTTGCATGCAATTTTTGGGGATAATATCATACGTAAATCATTATTATCGTAAAAAATCAGAAGCCTTGTTTATACAACTAAGAGCATAAAGATACGATGGTAGGTTAACAATAAACTATTATTTCATGTACTCAATTATAAATCTTATTCAATTTCCATGAGAGAGAAATTATTTTGACATTAGTTCTCATGCATAAGAAAATTAAGATTTTGATTGATTGAATAAATTGGTTTTTACCTTTAAACTAGTTTATTAACATTTATTTATAGGCTTATCTCGAGAATCTAAGTCGAGTTGTTTTTTATACTTACAGGGACACAATTGAAAAATTGACACATGGATACATAGGGCTTAGTATGAATATCATAATTTTGTTGAGAATAAAACAATTGACCACAAAACTGTATGACAAGTGCATGCTTGAAATGCGTGCCCTAGTGTTTCCATAACAAGTGTGGACAAGTGTTTCCCTATAAATAAAACATTCAGAATGAATATTTCACATGTACTTTACACATGACCGAAAAGGAAATGTTATTAATATTTTAATATTCTTGCTTATGATCCCTTGATTTTTTTCATGATATGTGCTAAATGTACAATTTTGTAGTCTTCTTTGTTTAATATATATAACTTGAGAATGTTTCACCCTACAGTCAATATATTACTTTTTTCAGAACAAATTGAGATAAATGGTTGGAGCCAACAATATAAATACTTTAAGTACTTACATTTTTTAGTAAAAAATTGTTAGAATGTTCTAATATTCTGAGTTTGACTTCATAATTTTGTAATTGCATCATTGAAATCCAATTCCCATGAAGAATTACAAGTATAGAAATGAACTTTAATTCATTGATGTATCAAGGACCACATACACTATCTAAGTGTCCCATCATTATGTTTACAAATGACTAATCACCCTTTCATTATGTTTTTATTAGACTCATGAACTACTCCATTTATTGTTGCAAATGAAAAAGATGGTGTAATCATATTGGTTGGGACAATGTGGTTGATTATTTCCTAGAAAACAAGAATTTAATATTCCACTTCTAACACTTCTTAATATCTCCACTTTCTTTAGCAAGCCCTCATTTTCTTCTCCATAATTTACCCTAACCCCACTCCCTCCTCCTACTCCAACCACTTAGTACCCAACACACTGCTATCTTTGGTGGTGTATCAAGGACCACATACACTATATAAGTAGCTCATCATTATGTTTACAAATTACTAATCACTCCTTCGTTATGTTTTTTATTATACTCATGAACTACTCCATTTGTTTTTGCAAATGAAAACTTATGGTGTAATCATAGTGGCTAGGCCAATGTGGCTGATTATGTCCATTCCAACAAGAAGTCACTCCTCCACATCTAACACTTCTTAGTATCCCCTCTTTGTGTAACAATCCCTCGTTCCCTTCTCCATAATTTCCCCTAACTCCACCCCCTCCTCCCACTCTAACTCCCTAGTACCCAACACACCATTGCCTTTTTTTACAAGAGTATGTCAACTCCTGCATCACCCTCTTTGATAATTGATCAATTCCCTTCCCATTTTCTCATCCATTGATATCAAATCAACCAAATATGTGTTAGAATAATAAACCCATAGTTACCTACATTAGACATTAATTTAATCATTTTTATCTTATTGCCTAGTTTCCTAGATTCCATTCTATGCTAGTTGCCTTCTACATGTCCTGGAAGTCAACACATGCTAAAACTGAGTCCTGGAGCGCTTGGGAAACATCTTGGAAGCCCAATTTAGCATGTCTACTTTATTCCAGATTCTCTAAAGTGCATATCTGGTTTTTCTGAAAAGATGCCTTGCTTTATAGTTGATTTAAGGCAAAAGGAAAAGCTAGACTAGGTGTAGTTTCCTCTTTTTTTTCCCACATAATACTCCCTCCTTTTCTCCAAATAAAAGCATGTATGAGTTGTCTTTCCATCCCTCTTTATCTTTCCCACTTGACTTAGAAAATTTGTGAGCATCTACCTAGATTTGGAAACTGCTTTATGCACCTATGGGGGATTTGACTAGTTTTGGTAAGCCTGTTTTTTGTCTATTTCAAATGGAATCCTTATGCATTAGAAACTCTCATGTAATTATATCTTACAGCAGCCTATTACTTCACAAGTTTGGATATTGTACACTTACTCAATACAGATTAGTGTTATGCTCCAATTTCAGTCTCCTTTGGTGTTAATTTTGCATGCCATGATTAGCAATTTTGTGAGTTTAATTGTTCTATCTCTTAGGTTCAATTTCCACATGGTATCATAGCCTTTGTAGATAGATTTCTCTCCTTCCTTATTGCTATTTCAGGTTCAACATCTTGACTGGAAGCGCATTCTGCTGACTGGAGGGTAGAGTTTCTCAGCTATGGACCAATCTCAGAAGATCATCTTGACTCCATTCAATTTCTTTGAGTGGAAAGATGAGATGAAGATATTGTTGAGAGTGAAAGGTCTCTACAGGGTGACTATGGAAACTGATGCAAAGTCCAATGCAACTGCAGAGAAAATTAAATCGCACAATAAGAGCGATGAGGCCTATGGTATTTTGTGTCTGAGCATCTCAAAAGACCTCGTATTCCATCTTGATGGATTGACATCACCTAATGAATCTGGGAGAATCCTGAAGATATTTTTGGAAATACAGATAAGATGAGAGGAAATAAAATCGAGAATGAGCTGATCTCCTTGAGTCCTAGTAGTTTCGAATCATTGCAACTCTACTTTTCCAAGTTTAAGGCCCTTGTTTTGCAGTTGAAACAGTGTGGAATCAAAAATAAGGAAGAGCAACTAGTCTTTTCCATACTCTCTAATCTTGGTCCTGACTATTCAGTGTTTGTTTCGACCTTCCATGCCACCAAGTTGATAGCTCAAGCCTGGAAGATGCCTAATATTGTAGAGATCATGGAATCCCTCACACAAGAGCAAGATAAGTTGGTGATGATGGGCACCATCAAACCTTCCGAAGACCAAGATTTGGTTGCTGGAGATTCAAGGGTGGAATCAAAAAGAAAAAAAAAGCTAAAAATCCACTTGAGCAAAAGAGAGGCAAGTCTAAGTCTCAAGAGGATCCCCAAGGTTCCAAGAAGAACACCCAGAAGAAGAAAATCAAAGGAGAAATGAGAAAGTGTTCATACTATAGTAAGGGCTGTCATCCTCAGAGCTCTTGTATGAAGAAGCAAATTGACATGTTGACCCAACTCCTAGAGAAGAATAACATCTCCCTTCCTGATTACTCAAAGAAAAGGGAAGGAGGATCAAATTCAGAGGACAGATATAGAGTACATGCCTTGGTTGCTAGCACATCAAGCTCACCTAGCTTCATCATAGACTCTGGAGCTTCTAGACATATGTTTTCAAAAAAAGAGACATTCTCCTCTCTTGACATGTCGAAAGGTCCACCAATAGTTTTGGGAGATGACTCTCTCACTAACTATTTGGGAAAGGGTAGGAATGATCTTGACCATGGTAATTTCAATAATGTGTTGTATGTTACAGCTCTTTCCTCCAATATCTTGTCAGTGTATTAGATGAATCATACTGGGTCTCTAAAGAATGTCATCTTCTCCCCTGATGATGTTGAAATCACTGAGATTTCGAATGGTAAAGTCATAGAAAAAGGTGTTGTTGATCACACTTCGAAGGTATACAAGTTTTCCCATTTTCTACCCTACTCAAACCCCTCTACTCTTTTGATTCATCCTAATGAAGCAAGCAATATTTGGCATGAAATATCTTTCCATCTTAACTACAAGTATATTTCTGATTTGAGTGAAAAAAACATGGTCATACCGTTACCAAAGATCAATTTTTCTAAGGGAGATTGTCAAGGTTGTATCCTAGGAAAACACCCAGAGAACAAGTATGAGAAAGCTAGTCATGAGAGAACCTTTGCACCTATTGAGGTGATCCATGGTGACATTTCTGGTCCAATCCCTCATATTTCCATGAGTCAAGACAAATGTGCACTGACCTTCATAGATGAATTTTCCAGGTATTGTTGGGTTCACTTCCAAAAGCATAAGTATGAACTTTTTGACCTCTTCAAAGTCTTTAGAGCCTTGGTTGAAAACCAGTCTAGGAGGAAACTGAAGATCCTTAGATCTGACAATGGTGGTGAGTATTTCAAGTCCGAGTTCATTCAGTATTGTAAAGATGAAGGTATTCACATGCATCATTATATCCCTTACACACCACATCAAAATGGTGTTGCTGAGAGAAAGAACATATCACTGAAGGAGATGGCAACCTGCATGATGGAGGCTAAGACTTTGCCACAAAATTTTTGGGTGGAGGCTATAACATGTGCATCCTACATCCATAATAGGGTGCCTCATAATTATCTTGATGGTATGACTCCTTTCAAAGCTTGGAGTGGGCACAAGCCAGATGTGACCCATTTCAGGATTTTTGGCTCAAAGGCTTGGGCTAGAATTCCAACTAAAAAGAGGAAGGATTTGCAACCCCAACACCAACAGTGCCTATTTTTTGGGTATTCTTAAGTTTAAAAAGGGTACAATCTGATCAACTTGAGCACTAACAAATATTTCATTGAAATGAGTGTTCAGTTCCAAGAAAAGCCTTTAGTAGCAGTTGAAGTTGGAGAGTCCTCTTCAGCACCAGAACCATTGATTGTAAGTTAAGAGACTAATGAGTTTGTTGATTCTGATATCTTTGATAATGATTATTTGATTGAATATCCTAACAGACCTACAAGACCAAAATGGGAAGCAAAGACCATTCATGCGGCTGGGGAACTAGCTGGAAATCCTAATGACACTGTGAGGACTAGATCTCAATTTGAGAGAGCCCTTTGTGTGAAAGATCCTCTATTTGATGAGAAGTGCTATATGATGGTTGAATCAGATCCACAGACATATGAATATGTAGCACATGATCCAATATGTAAAATAGCCATGAAATAATAATTCAGCTCGCTCCACAAGAACAACACTTGGGAACTAGCTGATCTTCCCCCAAGGAGGAAGCTACTTCAATGTAAGTGGTTCTTCAAGACTAATTTTTCTGCTGATGGTTCACCTTTGAAATATAATGTAAGATTGGTAGACAAGGGCTACTCACAAGTACATGGTATTGACTACAATGAAACCTTTGCACCAGTGGCAAAGATGGACTCCATAAGGCTAGCTCTAGCCATTGCAAATTCAAAGCAGTGGGAGGTACATCACATGGATGTGAAGTGTGATTTCCTAAATGGAGATCTCACTAAAGAGATTTACATGCAAAAACCTCAATGGTTTGTTTCTAATCCATCTTTAGTGTGCAAGTTAAAGAAATCATTGTATGGGCTCAAGTAAGCCCCTAGGGCTTGGTATGCCAAGATTGATGGCTTTCTGCTGTCACTGATATTTTTTCGATGCAAGTATGATCCTACTGTCTATTTGTAGCTGATTCATGGTTCTTTGATTATTATTGTTTTGTATGTGAATTACTACTGATTACAGGAAGTTCAAAGAAAGAGATTGCCTCCTTGAAGGATGCAATGAACCATGCATTTTCTATGATATATTTGGGATTGTTGAGCCAATTCTTAGGTATCGAAATTGATCAATCCCAAAATGGAATCAAATTACATCAGTCCAAGTATGATTTATATTGGCTCAGCAAGTTCAACATGAAATATTGCAATCCAAGCAAGACTTCCTTCCTTTTAGGAGTTAAGCTTGAAGAAGCAGGTTCTTCTCCTATGGTAAATAATACACTGTATAGGCAATTGATTGGGTGTTTTATTTATCTTACACACACTCAACCTGATTTATATTATACAGTTAGTGTGGATTTGAGATACATGGATCAGCCTCATGAGATCCACTGGATGGAAGCCAAAAGGATCCTAAACTTTGTTCAAGGAACAAGAACTCATGGGATCTTCTACAAAGAAAAATCGGATCTTGATTTGATTGGGTTTACTTACATTGATTGGGTATTTTTATGTGTTCATACTTGTAGAAAGGCCAATCAGCTGGTCAAGAAACAGGTAGAGTTCCATAGCACTTTCATCTACAGAAGCAGAGTATAGAGGAGTTCTAAATGAATCAACTCAATGTTTGTGGTTGCAGGGGATACTTGGATAATGTGGCTTCAAATCAGAGTTTTCAACTATTATCTATTGTGATAATCAGAGCACCATTCAATTATACAATGATCCAGTTCATAGACAGCGAACCAAGTACATTGAGATCCATATGCACTACATCAGACAACCTGTGCATGATGGTACCATTGATCTACTCTTTTGTGCATCTTCAGAAAAAGTAGCAAACATATTCACTAAAGTTTTTTGTGAGAAGACCTTCAGCAATATCAAATCACTATTGAGGATTTATGCTCATGTTGTGAAGCATGAATGATGACAATATTTCCAAATTTTGTTTTTCCTGTCCATGTTTAAGGGAAGATTTTCCCACTGGGTTTTTGCCTCTTTCCTTGGTTGTATGGACAAGCAGTATGTAAACGGTGACTAAGAAGTATAGTTTTCTGATATTTACTCATAAAGACAGGATTAAGGGGGGATGTTAGAATAATCAACCCATAGTTACCTACATTAGACATTAATTTAATCATGTTTGTCTTATTACCTAGTTTCCTAGATTCCATTCTATGCTAGTTGCCTTCTACATGTCCTAGAAGTCAACACATGCTAAAAATGAATCATGGAGAGCTTGGGAAACATCCTGGAAACCCAATTTAGCATGTCTACTTTATTCGATATTTTCTAAAGCACGTATCTCTTTTTTTCTGAAAATCCTCCTTGCTTTATAGCTAATTTAAGGCAAAAGGAAAAGCTAGACTAGGTGTAGTTTCATTTTTTTTTCCCCACATCATCCTCCCTCCTTTTATCCAAATAAAAGCATGTATGAGTTGTATTTTCATCCCTCTTTAACTTTCCCACTTGACTTAGCAAATTCGTGAGCATCTACCTAGATTTGGAAACTGCTTTATGCACCTATGGGGGATTTGACTAGTTTCGATAAGCATGCTTTTTGAATATTTCGAATGGCGTCCTTACGAATTAAAACCTCTCATGTAATTATATATTAAAGTAGCCTATTACTTCACCAGTTTGGCTATTGTGCACTTACTCAATACAGATTAGTATTATGCTCCAATTTCAGTCTCCATTGGTGTTAATTTTGCATGTTTGATTAGCAATTTTGTGAGTTTAATTGCTCTATCTCTTGGGTTCAGTTTCCACAATATGCTCTTCTCTTTATGTCTCTTCTGAATATTTCTCTTACTGCTACTCCCTGTAGGATACCACCTATGCCACTTGACCTCGAATTTGCCAATTGGTTCAAGTACAAACTCAATAATATCAATATTAATTTTACAACCCCCCCCCTCCCCCCCCACCTTAATCTACCTTCAGAAATCTTACCATGACCTCATTTTTCATTTTGGTAATTAGAGAGAATAAATCCAACCAAGGAAATAAGCAAGCCAAAACTCTACAATAGATATACCATTGACAAATTTTGGGCTTTTACTGTATTGCCTTTCCTGAACTATTGACCTAACAACATAATTTAAGTAAGTGGGATAAAATGGAAGATTCTCTTAGATAGTTTTTCCTTCTCTTCATTACCTCTCCCGTTGTCATTACTTAATATTTGGTATATATAGTGAGATTGAGTGAAATGATTCTACCAAGAGAGTGATGAAGGCTTGAGAGATGCCATTCTACCAATAATTTATTTGGTTGTAATTTTAATTAAAAAAAGAAACATTAAACACAATAATTAGAAAATATTTTTTAAGTTATCAAACAATGTACATTGCACATAAGAAAAACATAAAAAAATTGTAGAAAAATCAACGATGGCATTATTGAATACCTTCATTGAAATTTTATTGTTGGGGATCCATACACACAAAGAACCACTTACCAAGGTTGTTTCTTTTTGGTTCGAAGTTCTCCATGTTTTATTTGACCATTATGTTGTCTTATTCACCAATCAGGATTAGTAGTGATCCTATTTCCAAGCAAGAAAAATGCAAAAGAATCAAGTATATACATATTTATTGCAAAAGTTCAAAAATAGCTAGTTATCTACAACATTATAGAACATGTCATAATTCTATATGTAAAATCAAATGTTAAATACCAATGTGGTAACATCAAAATCTTTTTTATGTTTGGTAAAAATGGAGTAATGTATACAAGGGTGAAAGGTTAGGAGCTATACAAAGATTTAGTGACCAGAATATGAAATATTTTCTATGGCGATGCTTAACACATACCTGGGTCTCTTACTCATCCATGAAAAAACGAAAGTATTTTGTACAAAAGACCACTATAGTACAATCAAAGTCATTTTAAATATACTTGACTAAATTAAGGAGGTAATTGTATGTCTAGTAACTAGACAAAATGACCAATCCACCCAATTACAAAACCATAGATCTCCAAAGAAGCTTCTCTCCAATAAACAATGGAAAAAGATGCTTTGAAAAGGGAAGATGTTCTCAGCTCTAAGATTTTCATTTTAAACTTTTTATTTCCCTCCAATATAATATGGTATAGAATGATCATTTTTAAGGACTTAAACTACACCTAACAGATCTGAATTTTCTCCTATAGCTCATCTATTGATAGCCCTATTGATGTCTTTAACAACACAGTCTAAACTAGACAATTTGGATTTTATCTACAAAAACACACTCACTTTCCAACCAATTACAAAAAAATAATCTTTGTTCAGAAAATTGTTTTATGTATGAAATATAATCACTCTTCTAAAATCACTAACTCCAATTCGAAAAAAAACTTTCATAAAATACACATACTTACTATGATGGTGTAATATTCACATACAACCATGGAAGAACTCATTTTGTCATCATTATTATGGTGCATTAATTATTTATAGGGTTTTGATTAAAGGGAAACCTAGTCAACACTCATTTATTGTATTACTAGCTTGTTAAGACTGATACTAGCTTGTTAAGACTGAAGTATTCATTCTACGCGTTCATAACCCTTGTGGGAACAAAACCCTACATATTGGGTCATGTAAAAATAGTAAATAAACAAAAAAGACTCATTTGTAACATCATCTTGAGATGTTTCCATATTATACAAGTGACTCATTATTTTATACTACATGCACTATATATGGAATTGAACTCTATTTTGTGGTGTGATCTAGTGTTCAGGGATTTTCTCTAAAGTCTTCTTGGGTGATTTCTTTCTAAAGGAACACTTGTTGGTTTCTTCTATTATGTACTAGTTTATATTTATCTTTTTTCCCTAGTGTTATATTTTTTTGTGCATGGTTTAGTTCCATTCAATCCTTTCTCTCTTAAGGAAAGCAACATGGTAATAAATCTAGTGTGCACCTCCCTTACTCTATTCAACACTTTCTTCTTGAGTTTTTAGGGAATAATCACTTTTTTAAAAGACAATAGTCTTTGTAGGGTTTCCTTGGGATTTTTTGAGGGTATAAACCTCTTGTACAGTTAGCACACTCCTTTATTTTTACAGTTGAAGTATATTGCATATTTTTTGGAAGATGTTGATATATTGTGCTTTTCATGGAAAAACTAATTTTATGGTGAATTTTCTGGAAGAGGCTATTTTTATAATGATTATCTCAAAAAAAATTATCGTATGGTTTTTTAAGGAGTATGGAGCTGCTTTCAATGGTTGGAGTAGAGAACCTTATTTAAGGTTGCTAATATCCTATTTTATGCACTTATTTTGAGATCTTATGTAGGGGATTGATGTGCATTAACAGTAATGCTGATTTATTTCTAGGATTTTTCAGCAGCAAATTTGAGGCTTCATTATTGTTTATTTATTTCAGGGATTTTTTCAGTAGAAAATTTGAGACTTTCATCTAATGTCATCATTATCGCTTTGTGACTACGAAACTTTGATATTTGACAACCTTCTTTTCTCATTTTTAAGCAGGTGATCTAAAACTATTCACTGGTGGAATCATGGATTTTATGTGACTATGAAACCGAGTATTTTTATAATCTTTATTTATAGTTGATCAAAATATTATTGGCTAGGGGATTACCCTAAGGGTTGCAAATATACCATTTTTGGATTCTTTCTCTTTGTTTAGGGCTTCCTACGAGGGTTCAATTCAAGTATTTGATCTAAAAAAATTCTTGATGGTGGAACTTTTTAGATCATCCTTTTCTTTATATACATTTTTTTGGGTTTATCAGTGTATTTGAGTCTATTCATTGGTGGCATAACTAGACTAGAAAACTAGAGTTTCAAACAATATTTATTGAAGGGTTTAAAACCCTTTTTTAAGTTGAATTTTTTCCTTAGTTCCTTTTAGAAAATTATTTGAAGACTTTAAGAAGGATTCTTTGAATACTAGGCCTTACTAGTTTCAAGATGTGATGATATCATTTTGACCATACCACATTTGGAGATATTTGTTATGTGCCATGAGTTGGTGGATTTACAGTGGATTCTTTTGGTTATTGTGATACAAAACATACTTATTTATTATTGGAGTTGTTTCTCAGTGGTATTCATAGGAATATGACCACTTGGTTTCCAATGGAATCTAAATGCATTCTCAACTTTGATCATTTTTTTACTCACAAGTCCATATGTGTAGAAATTTATGTGTTCTTTGTGTTGATGTAATTGTAACTTTGGAATGTATTCACTTGTATTTCTTATCTATTGTAACCCGATTTTTATTCCAGTATTTTATCATGTTATGTCACACCCCGATGTTCCGATCAGGAGAATCAATAATGTAAACAAGTCATGTCAAGTCATAGTGGATAACCCTCCGATTGTCTAAGGGTTAAAGTCCCCGTAGTTCCGGGGCACTAGGGTTATTAGACTCTCCAAGTAGAGGTCGTCGCTAGTAGGGTTTTAGTCATGTCGGGATTAGTATAAATAGAGAGTTGGACTCTCTATTTAGAACACATCACTCACAAACTCAAATGTAGCACATAGTTGAGGAAGGAGAAGACACTGGGGCTAGACAAGAAGAAGATTACTGCTGTCGCGAGTGCATCTTACTGTTTTGGGGTTTTACCTTTTGTTGATTCTATCTCTGAGGAAGTTGTGGGGTTTTCTTCATTTATGGTTTCCCTAATGAAAAACACTATGTTCATTGTCTCTTGTGTTTGATTTCTGTACTTGTTGTTCTCTCAGTAAATATCCTAACATAATTCTAGCTTGAATGTTGAAAAACTAACACTTTGAAATAATATGAAAAACACAAAATTTCATCTCAAAATTAGGTTCCCTAGGTCTTCATCTATCCCTATGAACTTCAGTCTTTTTATCACATAAAATTGCACAAGAAAAATCACATGATAACTATATGCAAACCAACCCTTGCCTTGATTTCCTTATCATGATTGATGAGCCTCTTTGTGTGGACTAGTGATTTTCTAGTCATAGAGGATGTCCCTAGTGTCCCTAGAATATGTATACTACAATTTGATTTGAAATATACATTTGTTACAAGGGGAAAAAAATATGGAAACTCCCCCTTTGGTTGTTTGTGGACAACTAAGAGTGAGGATAATTATCAAGCAAATGAGTTTTGGTGGTTAATATCAACACTTAGAAGTGATTTTAGCAACAAATCAAATGAAATAAATGGAAAAGAAGTGTTCCTTTAGTGAAAGAAAAGTCAAAACAAATGCATATAACTACCATAACAAAATAAACAATTGAATCACTAAAAGGGATAAATGGATGTTAAATGATGCAATGTTCAAGGCTTAATGAGCGGATGATTCTATGGTGTAAATTACATCTTAAAATGACAGACAACCCTGTAATTCTCAGGAAAATTTTGTATGCAATTGCGATGTGGTAAATGAACACCCTTGGTGATTTGTAGTTGGTGGGA
The DNA here is from genome assembly GCA_001517045.1 of Pseudotsuga menziesii. Taxonomy (NCBI): domain Eukaryota; kingdom Viridiplantae; phylum Streptophyta; class Pinopsida; order Pinales; family Pinaceae; genus Pseudotsuga; species Pseudotsuga menziesii. Next base: position 57,738 of record LPNX010545413.1, on the reverse strand, counting down.
AATCCTTAAATAGTGGTATCCTATAGATCTATCACTATGCATATAAACACACATAGGTCTACTTAATGTTAAGTAGTCTAGATACTTCCTATTGACACCATAAATTAATTTGCATAATTACAATTTATATAATATGAGAACAATATATTTATTCCATAGGTCAAACGATGATTCTTTCATGCACTAATCATTCACTTTACTGAAAATTAAAAAAATGATTTATTTATCTAAAATTTGAAGAAAAAGAGAAAATTGCATTTGTAAAGAGAAACATCAATCTGAGTTCAGAAGTTTATGAAAAAATTCAATTCACCCTTACAAAATTGATTTGGTGTCTCACGTCATAAAAACCAACTCAGTCTTGAGTAATACTATCACATTATCAGTGATGTTAAAATTGCACAACCACTAATTACTGTCGATTTCCACAATCCTATATGTGGGTTTTATCCCATGTTTATTGGGTATCACATTATCACTGGTGTTAAAATTGCACAACCAACACTGCTTACATCAAAACTTACTTCCAATAACTTTCCCATATGGGCCCACAATACTTTTTTATAGGTACTATAAGTTTAAATATTTGAATTGCAACATAGGTTAAGGCTATTGAATAGATCATTAAGACATTTTCACATAAGTAATCTTATGCTAATTGTTAGAATAATCCGTCGGGATTATTGTAAATAAATAATAAATAGGAATATGAATAGATAGGAAGGTGAAAAGGCTGGTTCTCAACCGCCATTGTAATGTATAAATATTTGCTTTGGTAAGGGAATAAGAATCGAATCAGGAGTTATTACCAACAAGTGGTATCAGATCTTGGCTGCCTGCCTGCCGTAACTCCTGCCTGCTACATTTCAGTCCTGGCACTCTGTCAAATTCATTTTCAGGCTGCCTGCTACTCAGTCTGCCAGTCTTCTAGTCGCATGCATTTCCCTGCCAGCCTGCATACATTCATTGTATGCGTTACAATTCCTTCACGTTGAGTTTTTAGAGACTCCTCCATTTTTTGATTGAGAGTCTTCCAAATGGTGCTGCTTTCGCTGTTTCGAGCCCCCTCACGTTCAATAATAGTTTTGCCTCCCCATCCTTACTGAAAAAATTACACCGACCCACTAGATTTTGGCTGTCGAGTTTCTCTTTCCTGTTCATCGTAGGGTTTGGGTATTTGTCGCTGAAAAGTATGATTATTGTGGCCGTTCTGGCGAAACTCATCACAGTTGGTTTCGATTTGCTGAATCTGCGTGTATTTGGTCCTGTGTTGAACCCATTCTACGGCATCGCTGAGTATTCCAAATAAATATTTTTGTCTATAGGGTTTGTCTTGACGGTTTATTGTATTGATGGTTCATAAACCCTAATTCCAGTGCGTGAAGGCACTCTTGTGTGACTTTACTGTCATCTTTCAAGCTCGGTGAGTCACTCGACTCGCTGTTGCAAGTTTGTGCTTGGAATCTCTACTGGAGACTGCTATATATCTTTGCCTCTTTATGCTACTCCGTGGAATATGGTGTGCGTGGAGCATGACTGCTCTTGTATTATGTGCATGAAGCGTGAAGCGTGACGGCATTGACAAGAAGCTGTTGATTGAAGCTGCGTGGAGTACTGCATGAAGAATGCCTGAAGACTGAGCTGGATGCGTGGAGGAGATTGAAGACTGCTGTGTGGAGAGAATGATGGAGCATTGGAGACTGGGACAAGACCAGTGTAGAACTGTGGCCTGTTACACCAGCATGGAGCTATGACCTGAGTGGTATGACTATAGTTCGTTCTTAGTTTTGCAAAATTCGCTGAAGAAAAAAAAAACGCGAGCTACATTCCACTGCGTTGAACTGATATCTCACCACTGCAAGCCCTAAATTTACCCTAGTTTTATGCGGGAAGTTTATTGTGAAACCCCATCTTTGAATACGCTTCATCAAATGCGTTGAGACCGTGAAGACTCGCAGGCCTATTGATTCTGCGTTGAATGCGTTGAAGGTTTGAATCTATATTGGAGCTGAAAATATATTGAATCTATATGGGTTGAGTATATGCTATGTATTGGAGTTGAAGGATAGGAGCTGAAGCGTTGAAGAATATGAGCTTTCTGCTTTGAGAGAATCTTGTATTATATTACATGCATTTCCACGCTGCCAAGTGAAGTCTAATGTATGGGGCTGTGAATCTTTTTTGACATTCAATGTTTATCATTGCAACTTCGACCTCATCCCGCACGTTCCAATTGAGATTTGAGGTGGAGCTATGAAGCATTAAGTGCATGAAGACTGCTTCCAATATCCACCTGCCAGATGCGTGAATATTGTTAGAGTTGCGCATTCCTGTCACAGACTTCGACTGCATATGGAGTGTTGTTCCATTAGTATTGATTCATAAACAGTATATTTTTGAGTGATGTCTATGAAGAATTGAAAATATTGTTGCAAAACTTATTTTTTATGTTGGTACACCGCCATATAAATTGTATTGCTGCAAAATTGTCTTAGACTGATGTAAATACTATGGCAGCGACATATACCTGCATAGTGAATAGAGCTTATTTCTAGCTAGTGCAGCTATAATTATACATAGACTGTATTGTAAAAAGTAGCAGAGACTTAGACCTGCTTCTTTCATATAGCTGAGATCGTTGACTGGTGCTAAAAATTTGCTTATGAACTTGTTGACAGCATATTAAGATTGTAAATCACCTTGGCAGAGGCTGTAGACCTGCAAGGTTTTTGTTTTACTATTATCTCATTCTCTTTAAGTTCATTATTGTAAATTACACCAGCAGTTGCAAAAGATGCAATCTATAGCATCCAAGAGAGGCTGAGGGGGCAAAAACAACCCCAGAAAAATATCAGACTTGCAGTGCAAGCGTTGCGGAAAGACTGGGCACACATCAGATCAGTGTTGGGCTTCATGGGACTCAATCAAAGACAAGCATAACCAGAAGACAGATGACCAAGATGCTAGTAAATTTTTTGATTCTTGTATTGTTGCACATTGTAATCTTGGAATTAATGAAATGACTTCACTTTCATCTTATAAAGATTGTTAGCTGCTTGATACTGGTGCAACATCACACATGACATTTAGAAAAGACTGTTTTGAAGAACTTAATGAAACAATAGATGGCATAGTGTACTTTGCAAATAAGTCAAGTATTAAACCAAGAGGAATGGGCACCATTCGATTGAAGAT
>LPNX010545413.1:27349-53915 GCA_001517045.1 Pseudotsuga menziesii | reverse complement strand
CAAATGCACTTGATGACAAGACTCCACATGAAATGTGGTTTGGCCATCTCCCTTCAGTCAGGCATCTCAGAGTTTTTGGTTCCACCTGTTATGCCTTGATTCGGAAGGAGCGAAGAAACAAACTTGGTGCTCGAAGCAGAAAGTGCATTTTCCTAGGGTACGAAGAATACTCCAAGGCATACCGTTTTTATGATGAGGTAAACAAGAAATTTGTTATTTCCAGAGATGTCATTTTTCTTGAAACTAATAAAAATGACCAGTCCATTGAGAGACAGCTTGATCATATGGAAAATTATCCTCATCCAAAGAACTATTATGAAAATGAATATGAAATTCCAAATCTTGAAGGGGGGATTCCTATTCTGGATCAACCTTTGGAATTTCCATATGAAGCACCAACTCCCCCGCATGAAGAAGTTCCTGCTACTTCACTTGAACAAGAGGTTCAACTGGATGATGTGATTGAGAGAATTGAAAGACTCTCAATCAATGATGAAGCTCCACCAGCTGATCAACCAGGACCATCACGGAAGATTCCTAAATGGGCCACAAAGACACTTGAAAGTGTCCATCCAGCTGAAGTTGGAAAGACGGGAACGATAAGTTCGAAAAGACATGAAGATGGAGGAGGAGCAGATAATTCAGGTGATGACATGGATGTATCATTTGATTGTGAATTTAATTTATCTGCTAACTTTGAACCAACTTCCTTTGAAGAAGCTTCTACTCGTGTTGAGTGGAAAGAAGCTATGCAAAATGAGTATGATGCACTCATAAAGAATGGAACTTGGAAGCTGGTTGACCCTCCAGTTGGAACCAAACCAATTGGATGCAAGTGGGTGTACAAGAACAAATACAGATCAGATGGCTCACTTGACAAGCACAAAGCGAGGCTTGTAGCAAAAGGCTATGCACAGAAAGAAGGAATTGACTATGAAGAAACATTTTCTCCTACAGCAAAATGGGCTACCATCCGTACCTTACTCTCTTTAGCTGCTCAGAAAGGGTGGAAAGTTCATCAAATGGATGTGAAGACTGCTTTCTTGAATGGAGACTTGAAAGAGAATGTCTTCATGTCTCAACCAGAAGGCTTTGTTGTGAAAGGAAAAGAACAAAAGGTATGCAAGCTTGTCAAAAACTTGTATGGCCTAAAACAAGCACCTCGCGCATGGTATGAAAAGTTAACCGAGCATCTTTTGAAATTAAATTTCGAACATTTTGATCTTGATGATGCAACACTATTTATAAAGAAAGTTGGAAGATCTGTTGTGTATCTTGTGGTGTACGTAGATGATCTTTTGATGACAGGGAACAATGAGAGCTATATAGCATCCATAAAGAAAGATTTGAAAAAGATCTTTGAAATGACAGATATGGGACATCTCCACTATTACTTAGGAATTGAAGTCACTCAACATCCTAAGTACATATTCCTATCTCAGAAAAAATATGTTGGAGAACTACTAAACAAATTGTGCATGACATAATGCAATCCTATATCTACTCCAATGGAACAGAAAATGAAGCTCACATCAAGCGAAGGAAAAGAATTTGAAGATGCGACCAAGTATCGGCAACTGGTAGGAAGTCTTATCTACCTTACAACAACTAGACTAGATATTTCTTATGTTGTTGGCATACTTTCAAGGTTCATGCATAAACCTTGTGAAGGACACTGGTCAGCTGCAAAAAGAGTTCTAAGATACTTGAAGGGGACTCAAGACGTTGGACTCAAGTACTCTAAAGTGGATGACTTCAAACTTATTGGGTACTTAGACTCAGATTTTGATGGCGATAAGGAGACAGGAGTATCAACTTCTGGATACACCATGAGTCTTGGATCAGCAGCTGTTTCATGGAGATCACGCAAACAATCAGTTCCAGTAGATTCAACAATAGAAGCAGAATATGTGGCTGCAGCTGAAGCAACGAAAGAAATAGTATGGCTCAGGAAGATACTTGAAGATTTGCAAGAAAAACAAGAGAACTCCACTCCATTGTTGGTCGACAATACTTCTGCAATCAAGCTGGCTAAGAATCCTAGATTCCATGATCTAACCAAACACATCAACACAAAGTATCATTTGATTCGACATCGTGTAGAGGCCAAGACAGTCCATCTTCGACATTGTTCCACAAATGATCAAGTTGCAGACATCTTCACCAAAGCGCTTGGACGAGAAAAGTTTGAAAGATTCAGAAACATGCTCGGACTTACGAACACCCCTTCGGATTAAGAGGGGAATTGTTAGAATAATCCGTCGGGATTATTGTAAATAAATAATAAATAGGAATATGAATAGATAGGAAGGTGAAAAGGCTGGTTCTCAACCGCCATTGTAATGTATAAATATTTGCTTTGGTAAGGGAATAAGAATCGAATCGGAAGTTATTACCAACACTAATTCTTCTTTAGATGGTTTTCTAATAAATAATACAATTACAAAGAATTTATCAATTCTTTGCTTCTAACATGATATATGTTTAAAGCTATGTTTTGCAAACTCTACACTATTAACGAAATGTTTTAGTTCATTACTTCATTGGAACTCTATGATAGAGTCTAGCAAATCCTACAGTGCTTTTTAACCTGTTTATACATGTCAAGTTTAGTTATAACTAATATCTATGCTTTAGTGAGGAAATTTTCTATTTTGGTCGTCATGTTATAATTCTATAAGCTGTTAGTAACCAGTTTTGTGTAGAGTGTAAGCGATTTGCGGCTACTCTAGGTTGTCCAGTAGACAAGTGGTAAGGGTTCGAAACTCGTGCATACATGATTTCCATCCAGTTGCATTGTTTCATGTGGTAAGGGTTCGAAAGTTCGGTTGCTTTCTATTACCAAAGTCATGTACATGATTGTTGTATGACTGCGAAAGATAAGATGCCACATATTAACATTAAGTGCAGAAATAATCCCGTGATAACAATGGAAACCAACATGATACGTCATGTAAGGAATTCCGAGCTGCCTTATTCTATATACTTTTTACGCATATCATGCCTACTAGGTTTAAATCATTTTAATATTTGTAGGATCATAGATATGTTATATAACTAAGCTTGTACAAAACCTTTTAAAGGTATGCAAAATGTGATAAGGTTGATCTGAAATGACAATTATTCAACTAAATAATCATATCATTTTCCGAAGATATGATTAAATATTTTACTGTTAAAATTAAAAGAATTTGGATTTATGAATATTGTGGTAATAGGGAAACAAAGATGGGAGAAGAAGAGTGGAAAAAATAAAGTATATTTGGACTAGAATTCAACATCCTCCCAAACCATTCAAAATTTAAATACCTTTATAACATTTAGATCATTGAAGTTCAAATTTTAGACTGCGACTGCATGATAAAGACCAAGGCTCACAAGGGGCCTATTAATTTCTATCCAAATTTCTGGAAACACTTCTAGATTGTCTTAAGATGGTTTATATAAGTTTCCAAGAAACTTGGGTATGGAGGCAGGGGCGAGGATAGGTGCATGGTTGGGGAAGCCATGAAACATGGTACTTGGGTATGTCATAGGTAATATATATATATATATATATATATATAATGCATATGAAATTTAATCATTATCAATGTACATATATATTCATGTGCATCCATGTGAATCCAAACCATTATGCACAAATATGCAAAGTTTCTCATGTATATAACAAGGGTGCATATAACTAAAAAAACATCAAGTGAAATCCATTTCTTACCCAAAATACATAAACAAAGATGATAAATGCCCTATATAGAGACCAAAAAAATTCATGCTACAACAAATAATTACATATCAAAATCCTTGACTATATTGGCATCCCTTTCATCAATTACACCCAATGTACCCTTCTCTAGGCTCCATCCCTTTCCTCTACCTTAAATCTCAATTTTTTTCCTCCAAGGACATTAGTCAACACCCTATTTGTTTTATGAAACCTTTGCATTCAAGTGTTAAAATAAAGTAGAGAAATTTTCTCATGCTTAATATGTGATTTTGCTTGAATGAAGGGCAAATTTTCGTTAAGGTCATGAATGAGGAGTTCAAAAATAAGAACCACCAACATCAAGGTACATAGAGAGGTCGATGTTCTTGATTAAATGTCAATTCTATACCCTCATACATGATAGAAATCCAATGGAAATGTTGCAATTCTAAATTCCTGAAAACAGTTAAGTTTGTTGAATTCAGAATTGGATCTAAAATTTTACTTTTGCATATGAAATATAGTGAGGTTGGAACCACTCTCAAATTTTTTTAAACAATTGATGGTAATGTTAAAAATTTAAGTAAAAGGATAGAAAATAAAAGATAAGGAGAATGTCACTTTTATTTTAAGAATTTAATATTACTAACATTAATGCCACGTGTACAAAATAATGAGGACCTATGTTCCTCATTCTAAAACAAACTCACTCACTTGTGTAGCGCATAGGAGAGATAGAGAGATAGAATAAAAAGGAGGAGAATACCTTTTCGGGGGTTACATCTTATACATCTTATCCAGAGGAATTTTTCTTGGATTGTGTTCCCCTTGAGGGTTTCCTAGGATAAATATCATGTCTATGTTGTGATTTTGTTTTTTTCAGTGATTCTGCATATGATAATGTTGTGAATTTGTATTGAACACTAATGATATCTAGTCTATCATATGAAATATTAACACAGTATCAGAGCTAGCATGAATAGAACTTTCACAAGGTGAAATTCTCTCTCCTCCCTCTCTAGAAGAAATTAGGGTTTATGCAAAGTTTGGAATTTGAAATATTTGCTTGCATAAAAAGTTGTGCCACCCTAGAGCACATATATTAAGCCCAGTATCAAATTTTTTTGGGGGTTCAATCTCTAGGAAACCCAAACCCTAGTTTGGTCCTGAACCAAAAAATGCAGAAAACCAAAACTAGAAATTCTGCAAAAGTTGCAACCTTGCAAGCAAGTTTTGAAGGGTGAAGATTTGGGATCTCCAGAAACCAAGTGGACCAACCAACTCACCTCGGTCAAGCTCATATTCTGGTAAGTTCATCTTTTCATTTTGAGAAATTTCAATTTTTAGTGACCTCCTAGATAGCATGGCCCTAAGCACTAAGCTTTAGGATAAACTAGAAGGCGCAGAAAACTTCCTAGCCTGGAAGTATAGGATTGGTCTCATTATCATAGAGAATGATCTTGAGAAGTACATCAAGGCTGAATTTATATAACCTAAATAATATTAATCTAAGGAGAAGTGTGAACAAGACCTAATCAAGGCAATGTGGATCATTGTTGATTCTATTAAATATCACTTGATCCCTCAAGTGTCATCTAAGAAGACACCAAAGAAAAAGTATGATTCACTTTCTATAATGTATGAGTGAAGGAACATCTACATAAAGATGAATTTGAGAGATCAACTAAAAGGAACCAAGATGAGAAAAGGAGAATCAATTCAGTATTACTTCACAAGGGTATCCCAATTTAGGAAACAACTATATTCTATTGGAGACACCATTGATGAGGATGAACTAGTTATGACTACTCTCAATGGTCTCACTAGACCTTGGGATTCATTCATATAGACTTTGTGTGCTATAAAATAAAGTATGAATTTTGACATAGTATGGGGATATTGCATTCAAGAAGAAGCTAGAGTAGATACAAATAATATCTACTCAGAGAAGATTATAAGGATTTTACCATCCATACTAAAGGAACAAAACAATCAAACTTCAAGAAAGGTAACCATAAATATTCAAAGAGGAAGTTTCAAAAGAAAAAGAAGGATTACTCAAAGTACCAATGCTACAATTTTCATAAGATAGGACACCTTTCCAGAGAGTTTCCATCACCAAAGAAGAAAAACAACAATAAGAGACATCATGCTCATCTAGATGAATATGAGGATGTGGAACAAAGACCTAGAAAGAGACTAACAAAAGAAGAAGATGTATATGAATATGTATTATTACATGCACTCTCTGGTTCTGTAACACCTAGATAATATACATGGCTTATTGATAGTGGTGCTTTAAATCACGTGACAGGGAAGAAGAAAACTCTATTAAAAATTGAAGAAAAGTACTCTCCTTAGAAGGTAGCATTAGGAGATGAATATCAATATCCCATCAAAGGAATCAGTGAATCAAGCTACAAGCTTCACTCTGGGACTTCCATGAAGATGAAGGAAGTACTTTATGTACCAGGATTGAAAAATAATCTACTTTTCATCTCAACTCTAGATACGAAAGGATATAGAGTTTATTTTATAGATGGACAAGTACTTATGTGGTCCAAAGGAAAGACACTTAAAGATTTCGCGGTCATTGGTGAAGAAGAAGGAGGATTGTACAAACTCCAATGGCATCTAGATATGTCCCTTGTCCATGAAACTACTAGCTCAAGTGAATTGTGGCATAGGAGGCTTGCTCACATCAACTACAAAGAAATACCCTATGTGATCAAGGTGGTAAAAGGGTTACCATATCTTAAGATTGATCATGAGGGAACTTGCAAAGGATGTGTAAGAGGAAATAAAATCAAAAATCCCTTTCTGAAATGTGAAACAAAGAATAAAGTTACATTAGAACTAATTCATTATGATGTATGTGGTCCTATTCGCTCCATATCATTAAGGGGATATGAATATTATGTCACATTTATTGACGAATGTTAAAGACACTGAGATCAAATAATGGTGGAGAATACACTTCAAAGGAATTTGAAGCATTCTGTGAGGAAAGAATAAATATGGAACTAACCACTCCCTATAATCCCCACCAGAATGGTGTTGTGAAAAGAAATAATAGAACCATTATGGAAGCAATAAAGACCATGATTCATGACCAAGACCTCCCCATGCACCTATGGGCAGAAGAAGCAAGGGAAGCTCTGTATGTGCAGAATAGATGATCTCATAGTTCTCTTGGATTCAAGACTCCTGAAGAAATGTATACAGGAAAGAAATATGAAGTGAGCCATCTCAAGATATTTGGCTATCTAGTATATGTGCATATTTTGAAAGAGAAGATAACTAAGTTGGATCCTTTTGGAAAGAAGGGAATATTTGTTGGATTCTGTGAAGTCTCCAAATCCTTTAAGATATATATTTCAGGATTCCATCGTATCGATATTAGTATGGATGTAACATTTTATGAAGAGACATATCTAAATAAATATAGAAGGTTTCATCTTGAAGAAGTACATGAAGAAGATGTACCTCCCAGAATGGTAGAAGTCGAACCCTCTCCTGAAATAGTAGCATATGAATATAATGATATGCTAGAACCTCAGGAACCCCCTACAATGGATATCTCTTGAAAGAGAAAAACTGCTTGGGTAAGATAAATCATATAATAAGAAGAGAAGTATGGATATCCAGAAGGCTCCACAAGAATAAGAAAAAGATACAAGCCATACTCCAGTTATGTAGCTTTGATGTGTGACCTTGTAGATCAAGAAGCCACCAACTATGAGGAAGCTACAAAGAAGAAAGAATGGGTTGAATCAATTACGAAAGAATACCAGTCAATAATGAAGAATGGTTTTTTGGATATAGTACCCAAACTAGAAAACAAGAGTGTGGTATGTTTGAAATGGATCTCCAAGATAAAACATTTTTTTGATGGAATTATTGAAAAGTACAAGGAAATATTTATGGCTAGAGGATTCTCTCAGAAAGAGGGGATTGATTATGAGGAGACATTTTCTCCAGTAGCAAGGTACACTTCCATCAGGAACATCATGGCACTTGCTTCAATGATGAAGTGGGATCTACACCAGATGGATGTAAAGACATCCTTCCTAAATGATGTGATTGAGGAAGATGTTTACATTGAACAACCACAAGGATTTGAAGTTGAAGATAAAGTTACTCATGTATGTAAGTTGAAAAAGGCTCTGTATGGAATTAATCAAGCTCCTAGAGCTTGGTATGGTAGAATAGATAGCTTCTTGAAAATATTTGGATTTACCAAAAGTAAAATTGATCCTAACCTTTACATGAATATTATGGATGGTGAACCTGCCATACTATCACTATATGTGGATGATCTATTTTTGACATGAAATGAGAAATAGATCACATCTTGCAAGAAGAAGCTAGATGAATAATTCAAGATGAAATATCTTGGATTGATGCATTATTTCCTCAATTTGGAAGTGTGGCAGATCCCAAAAGGAATATTTTTGAATCGGGGAAAGTATGGATTAGAAATATTGAAAACAATTGATATGTTCGATTGTAAATCCATGTCCACACCCATGGACACCAACCTAAAGTCATCAGAGTTAGTGGATATGACTCAGTATAGACAGATTATTGGTTCATTGATGTATCTAATGAATAAAAGGCAAGATATATGCTTTGATGTGAACACATTAAGTCAGTATCTAGTTAAACCTAGATAGGTTCACTTGAAAGCTGCAAACCACATGATAAGGTACCCAAAAGGTATGATAGACATGGGACTTTACTATTGTATAGATCATGACTACATATTATATGGATATACATATTCATATTGTGAATGAAGTTCCATAGGAATAAATAGCACCTTAGGTGGATGTTATTGTCTGGGATCTGCCATGATATCATGATTTAGTAAGAAACAATCCAGTGTTTCTCTCGGCATAGCTGAAGCAAAGTACATAATAGCTTGATCTACTAGTTGTGAAGTGATATGGCTTTGGAAAATCATGTCAAGACTATTTTACATGTATTTGGGCACCATAGTGATTCTATGTGACACCCAAAGTTGTATAAAGTTGACACAGAATCTGGTGTTCCATGATAAATCAAAGCACATATAAATCTGATCATTTTATATAAGGGATATGTTAGAAAAGAGAGCTATAAAAATCCAGTATGTGTGTACCAATGATCAAGTTGTTGATGTGTTGACCAACCCTCTATCTTGAATAAATTTTGAATATATTCGTGCAAGCTTGGTGTAATTTGAAAAGACTTTCCTCGCAAGGAGGAATAATGATGATACTACAAATGATGAAGATATGGGCTCTCTTCAAAAAAGGAGGAACAAGTTGAAGATATGGAATCTCCTCGAAAAGGAAGAGAATGTCAAAGACATGAGCCCTCCTTAAACAAAGGCAGAGCATGTTGATAATATGGCTCATCCTAGGAAAGTGAGTGTGATGATAAGATTGGCATCGATGATAGGATGATAGTGAAGCTCCAGTATGAAAGAGGCCAATTTCAGATGAATATGTTGAAAAGGTATGACATTCACTTATGGATGAAAATATGTTCTGGCACAAAATAACACTATGTTCCTTAGTAAGGATGGACATGCAAATGTTACTCTTGCATGGAGGGTACCCAAATTCATTTGTGGATACTGTAGAATAACACTCGCTTGGGAGTGGTCCTAGCCTTAGTGGTAAGGATTCTCTATGATGAGTCCTTATAGACGACATGGCCGAAATTTACATGCGGTTGAGATCCACTTCATTTTTTATTTCAAGGAAAGGATGGTTCTAATTGAGGTATACCTAGCTACTAGTGCAAATGTCTCCTCATAGTCAATTCCTTCCTTTTGAGAGAATCCATGATTTAAGAATCATGACTTGTACTTATCTATACTACCTTCTATTGAATGATTTGTTTTGTATATCCGTTTCAAGGATACCACGAACTTGTTATTTGGTATTGGTACCATTTCCCATACATCATTATTTATAATGGATTTTTATTCCTTGATCATGGAATCTACCCATTCCTTCTACTTTATTTCTTCTTCAAAGCATGTAGGTTATTTGTCAACAAGATTGCACATAGCCACATAGCTAGGGTTTAGATTTGACTTCTTTCTTTCTATGATGGTTCCTTCTGGGACACCATGTATTTCTACTTCTTCAGTTACTTATTGTTCCAAAATAGGTATTCTTTTGTGTGAGATCATCTCATTAGGAAATTATTCAAATCTCTGAGGTTTTTTCATTTCATGTTCCTCATGCTTATGTTCTTCCTCCTCATTTATGACTGGTTTAGAAAATTCTCCAGCTCTGGGAGTTTCATGCTCCTCTTCGAATTCCTTGTCTTTATTTGATTTAATGAAATCTATATCTTCATCAAAAGTAACATCCTTTCTTATCTCAATTTTATGATATCCTAGGATATATATTCGATAACATTTTTATTTCTCACTATATAATACAAGCAATCCATTCCTACCGAAGGAGTCTAGCATTGGTATTTTGTCCTTGGGAATATGTATGCATACCAAGAAACATCCAAATGTTTTTAGGTGACTGAATTCAGGAGTTTCTCTATTAATCTTCTCTTCAAGATTCTTATTCCCAAGGGAGCTATGATATATTATATTCTGTACATATACTATTATTTTGGGTGATTCTTCCCACATGTACATAGGTATATCTTGATCATGGATGATTGATTTTACAGCTTCCATGATAGATCTATTTTTTATTTCTACCGCACCATTTTTTGTGGATTATAGGGAATGGTGAGATCCCTCTTAATCTTGACTTATTTACAGTACTCATTGAATTCATTTGAAGTGAATTATCCTCCATTATCTAATCTTAATATCTTGATCATGTTTTCATAGGCGTTCTCCACAAGAGCCTTTAACCCTTTGAACTTTTCAAACACTTTATCCTTGTTTTTCAAGAAATAGAGCCATGTTTTGTGGGAGTATCCATCAATAAAGGAAGCATAGTAAACATACCTTCTTAATGAATTAGTTTGCATTTTCCTACATACATCTAAATGAATAATGTCTAATATCCCTTTTGCTTTATTTTCACTGTTTGGATAAAGGTTCTTATTATTCTTTCCTTGTGCACATAATTTACATTCCCCTTCATGATTTATCTGAATCTTTGGTAAACATGTCACCGGCTTGCTCACAATTGATAGTGAATTATAATGTACATGAGAAAGTATTTTGTGACATATCTCACATTGGATTATGGTACTAGTCATTAAGGAAGAATATACATGCACCTTTAATCTGTAGATTCACCTTTCTTCAACTCCAATCACTATTGCATAATCTATAGTTTTTCCTTTTTTCCACATGAGAACTTCACCATCTACAAAATAAACTCTAAAAAATTTATTATCTAAGGGTGAGATAGAAATGAGATTCTTATTTAGTACGGGAACATACAGTACATCCTTCATCTTCATGGACTTTCCAGATTCCAACTTATAGGAGGATTCTCCCATTACTTTGATGGGATACTCATAATCATCTCCAAGTATTACTTTATGTGGGGACTCCTTCTATAAAATACATGAGAGTGAGCCCTTGTAACCTATTATGTTCTTGGGGGAACCACTATATACTAGCTAAGTATCATTCCCAGGTGAGACTGAACCTCTAAGTGCAGATATCAAAACATATTCTTCACAGGAATTTTCATCTTCTTGATCATTATCTTCAACAACATGGGCCTGGAATATTCTGTTCTTCTTCTTGAATTTTTCTTCCCTCATGGGAAAATTTATGGATATGTGTCCCATATTTTGACAAGGAAGGATTCATAATTTCAGAATTCCTTCTTGGACATCTTGTTCTTCTTAAACCCTTGAAATGTTTTGGGAAGATTATCATAACTATTCCTCTTGTTCTTTCCTTTGGTATTGGATACCAAAGCTTGATCCTCATTTTCATTTAGCTTCTATTCTCTGGCTACTATTATTTATTCTTCTTAAACAAATTCTTTCCATAACTTTTGGAAATTATTCATCTTTATTTTGGAGAATATTCCTCAAATAAAGGATTCCCAATCTTATGGAAGACCATTCAAGGTGGTCATTACAATTTTTGCTTCTTCCACCATATCACCAATAGCTTCCAACTACTCCTTGACTTGAGATACTCTTTTGAAGTATAATTGCATGGTTTTTGACTTGTAAGCCTTTACAATTTTGAGGTGATTCCTCAAGGTCATCTTCCTATTAATCTTTCTTTCTTCAAATAGGTCGGATAGGGCATCAAAAATATTCTCTGGTGTTCTCCTTGAATATACTTGAGGGATAAAGTTATCTTCAATGAAGTAAGCTATGATCCTCTTAGAGTTGATCATATCCTTCTTATGTTTGGCCTTAGCTTCATCTCCTTCTGGTTCTACAAATTCCTTATTTGTAAATCCTTCTAGATCATCCTCTTCTAGGATGAGAATGATCTAATACTTCCATGCTCTAAATTTCTCAACACCCTCAAGCTTCTCATCCAGCTTGGTATTGTTTGTGAAGAAGGAACCCCATTTCTTTTTTAGTAAAACCAATATTTTGTACTACCAAATAATTGAGTCCATCATCAGGGTGGGATCTTAGAAAAGGAGAAAGCAATGAAGGATAAAGGGATACTAAGAAATAAATAGATGGTTAGGGTGACCTATCTTTTCCAATTCCCATTAATTTTATTAATCAAATGTTTCCAAGTATTACATAATTTTAGACCGTCATTTTTATTTAAATTATTGTTTCTTTTTTCTATTTCTACATCTTGTCTTATCCCCCTCTTGTTGTAGTTGTCTTCCCTAGCAATACAGGATGATTTTTCAATGCATACTTGATGAGAGGTATCGTGTGAATGCTCAATGAAAGTAGACTTACTTGTTCATGCATGTATAATATCAACAAAATGTTCCTTGAGATGAGTTTTCAAATGCTGACAAGTTTCTCCAATATATACCTTACCACATGAACAAGAAAATTCATACACTCCTTTTTGTTGTCATTGGTCTAGCGCATGTTTAGAAGAATCAACAAGCCTTCTAATAGAGTTCAGGGTGGGGGGATGAAATAGTGATGCCTCTTTTTGGGGGGATTTTAGACAGACTATCACTGGTTCTTTTAATATAAGGAAAGGCAATCATGGGGAAATTAAAATATTTTTCATGATGATTATATGTATTGATGGAATTATTGATTTGTTTATCATGGTATCCATTGTTCTTAAAAACCATTCTGTAGTGATCCAATTCATTCTTGAGGTGGTATGCATCTAAAATTATTTTCTCTCTTGTAGCAAGGATTCTAATTGCACCGACCTTCTGGGAAGGGTGATGGTGAGAATTTGCATGAAGATATCTATCTGTGTGTGTGTCCTTCTTGTACACCTGATATCCCAACCCCCCTTCCTCTTTATTGGTGAGAAGAAAATCTAGAAAGGGAATTTTTCCATATTTTTCTATCTCAAAAGTGAATTTTATATGTTGAGATAAAATATTAAGGTGAGCAATGAACTCATGCAACTTTTCTATCCCATGGTTCCATTTAGAAAAAATATCATTGACATACCTTTTCCATTTTTCTGGGGTAACAGGGAAATAGTTGATGGCTTTCATTTCAAAATGCTCCATGTAACATAATGGGAAATTCAAATGGAAAGAGAAGGACTAATACTTACTTAATGAATATTGCTTCTGGCTGACCTTCTTTAGGATGACCTGGGGTTTGATGGATATACCCTAATGTTCTAGTTGAGATCACTAGTAGGGATAAATGATGGAAAATGTG
This sequence comes from Pseudotsuga menziesii, assembly GCA_001517045.1. Lineage (NCBI taxonomy): Eukaryota > Viridiplantae > Streptophyta > Pinopsida > Pinales > Pinaceae > Pseudotsuga > Pseudotsuga menziesii. The sequence goes on along the minus strand of LPNX010545413.1, from coordinate 40,429 downwards.
TTCCTTCTCAGGGTGAGCTAGAATATATATTGATTTTTCTGGGATTGATGATGGAGACTCAAGAAAATTGAATCCCTAGTTCTTCCCAGCTAAAGTGCCTGGTGCAAAAATGAAACTTTTAAGAATTCAGTTATGTTTTCACAAAAATATGCACCTCCTAGGGGGAGTTGACCGAGCCCTCTTTTATTCTTGATATGTTGAGGTATTTTTTCAAAATAACAACCCTAGATGTATAGTGTCTCCTTTCAGGGTGGCTCTGATACTATGTTAAATTTTCTTAATTGCTTAGATGATATTATAAAAAAATTTACAATTGTAGGATAATTGAAAGAACAACAACTATAGTCATAGAAGAGAGAACAAATACTTATCCTTGGAAACCCTCATGTGGGAGAAAACCCAACAAAAATTCCTCAATATACAACTAAACCAAAATAATGTAAAACCCCAAGCCAGCTTCTCCTCTTTCTTTATGGTGCACATGTTCTTCTCTCTCTTGCAAACATGCTTTAGTGAACTTGGTACAAATGAAGGGGGTGACTACCTATTTATGTTTGTCTCTTAAATTGAACTAAAACCTAACTCACAGGGATGACTTTCCAAGTAAGACTCCAAAATAATAATTATTATGATGGCACATGGGTACTATTGACCCTACTTAAATTCATAGGTTTACATTGTTTCTTTCAATGAATATTACATGACTAATTACAATAGTTACACCACCCAAAGGAGGAATACAATTAGTAAAACTATAATATATTCCTAAGTTACAATTTTTTAACAATTACTTGATGTCTCACCTATGCTTTTCCTTGCTCATAATAACACAAATAACATCATCTAATTTAAGAGTGTTTGAACTAGGGACAGAGTTACTTACATCCATGACCAAGTCATTCCATCTTTCTGGATAGAATATCCCTAACCTCATCATCAAAGTTTACTTTTACAGAACATAACTCACTATTAATCATATTAAATCCATTTAAATGGTCAACAACATATCCACCTTCTAACATATTCATATTAAATAAACAATTCATTAAAAATACCTTTTTGGAAGCCGAATGTTTTTTTTATTGAGATTATCCAATGCTCTTATCACACCCTTTGTTGTCTTATCTTTATAAATATTGAAATCCACCAACGAATCCAAGCACAACCATATTGTTACCATTTTCTTTCTGTCAAGAACCTCCCATTCTTCACCCTTCATAGTCGGTGGTTGTTTTGTTTTTTTCCTTCCAATAGTAGGTATAGATCCTTTTGGTACATATAGTTCTCTATTTTCATCTTCTATAACTTGAAGTTTTGTCCATTAACTTTCTCGACCCTAAAATTTCTTTCTTCTATCATTACTCCCACTCAAACCAAGAACCCTTCTTTCCTGCGAGTTTACTAGGGAAATAAAACTTTGGATCTGATACCAATTGTTAGGAAAAAAGTATCGCAGAGAAATAAAAATAAAAAATAAACAAGATGCAAATATTAATTACATTACAATATAGACACATACATAACATGGTTCACCCAAGATGTACTATGTCCACATAGAAATTTCCAGTCCTCTATTATTATACCATCCAACAAAATGAATGGATACAACCTGCAGAAACCCCATTGTACTTCCTCTTCACTCTTTTACAATCTCTCTCACACAATCACAAAGATTGTTGTTAATGAAAATACGCAGATATTGCAGAGAAAATATGTTCGCCTATCCCGAAACACTCAGTACTAGAACAAAGTCATCACAACATAAAATAACTTTCCCTAAGATCACATAGATATCTTGAATACAATACTCTTTTACCTCTCACAAGCTATAAAAGGCTGGTCTTTGGATTGTCTGATCTCCATAGATGTCCTACCATATACACAACAAAACACACACTAGATCAGAGTAACAAGCTATTATATGATCTTATGTTAATGACCAAGGAATTCAACAATAAACACAGTGATTCAAAACACAATGATGTTCATGGGAAAAAAACATTTATTTTCATTAATAAAATGGATAAAGAGAGCATAAAACCTAAGCCTTGGTGTTGAGAAATCCTTCTCAAGTGAACCTTTCCTCAAAGCCTCGAGATTTCCTACCAATTTCTTACTAGTCTTGGATGATATTGGCCAGAGTTTAGTTGCAATAACATAATCTTCCTCCCTTTACCCTAGGGGCATAAGCTAATATATAAATACATAGGAGGATAAAATAGGTTGAGAATATCATAGGTGAGGTGGAGGGAGGATCCTACAATGATGGATCTCGAGCTCAAGGTGGTCATGAACCATAGGGATGAGGATCCATGAATTCAAGCTTCAAGAATCCTCTCAAAGCTTATATTTTTTCCTTTATAACTCAAGCACCGCTATTTGTCCAAGGAGATAGGTCATTACTTGGTTATCACCATACATTGCATAAATAGAGATGGAAATGGCACCTCTTACTACTTAAAGAAAAAGTGAATTACTGATATAGGTACTGCACCTTGATCACAAGGAAAGTGTATTGGTGGAAAAGAGTGTGAGATTATTTATCCTTCTCCATTTTTAACTTAAAAAGTTGAGGATTTAAGGAAAACATTGATACTTTGACATAATTACAAGATATTGACGAGAAATGTGTGTAACAAAATGCCCCCCAAGGCATGAGGAGAGAGGGAAAGGATAGGCGAAGGCTTTGTAGGAACAATTTATCACTTCAAGGGAAGAGTCCAATGATCAAAGTTCTTCAATGACCAAGCTCATTCTACAGTACAATTACACTTTGATATATTTCCATACAACTCACAACATGGATACTAACCAATACACTACAAATCCATTTGAGATATAAAAAGTCATGGCTACTAGAATACATCGTAGATCCATGCAAAGAATACTCAAACTTGTACATAGATACCAATAATACAATGCATATCTATGACATACATATAAAACTTTGAACACATCCATGACCATACCAATGTGGATCCATGCTATGACTCATACAAATATTCCATCGCAACCTAGGGAAAGAAATGAGTGCTTAAACATCCATCTAGAGTCTTCATCTTGTCTTCAACAAAGTATGATTCTATCCATGTGAATACATGTATTTAAGTTGAACATGGTAGAAACCAATTTATTACTGATTGATGATGAAAACCGTTAACAAGTGCAAGGGATATCACCATTGATGTCAATGATTCCCAAGGTACCCCAGTACATTCCTCCAAATGTGAATAAATGATTTGATGTCGAGCAATCTATTTAATATTTCGATCAACGGTCAATGATGTAAACCTATTCACGAAAGCGAGGAAATTTTTCATTGATGTATACAGATCTCAAGGGACTGCTTTGTTCCTAAGAGTAATTCCCATGAGATGAACTGAAGTCGACAGGAATAGTCTCGTCGAAGGAGGGCCATGATAAATCCCACATCAATGACACGAAACTTGGAACAAAGTTCTGTAATGTGAGTATGAAGTAACCATAGGAATGACTCAAAGGTAACTGACACAAAGGTAGTTTTGACTACAGATGCAAACCCTCAACACAATTTTCCTTTGAACATAGGGAAACATGACCAGAGACTTGGCGACATTGACTTGATGAGGAGGATACAAGAACAAAATGAAACGATAGACGATGCGTTCTTTGAAATAATCAAAGGAGTGACATGACTCATGAAAGTAGATCAAATCGAAAGCAAGCTAAATACCCAAATGACTAAATGAAATGTAGACATGTGCCATGTTCAAAGGGGACTAAAAAATGGCATTATCGAAAATGAAATGTATTTCCCTTCCCTTACTTTCCCCATCATATTTGATGAGTGCCTCTTTCATTTTTACGATTTCAAAGAGAATAAAAAACACTCATTGTATCTTATTGTGAGATAATTCCATTCTCATATGTTTTATGAACCTGAGAAAGGAGGGGTTCATTCCTAAAAGGTCTCTTAGTGTTTAGTTTAATGAGCCCATTGAAAGTAAACTCGATATTGTTCACATTTAGAGAGTATGAATGAAACTAAAGAAGACTCCATGGTGTCTTTTTTCATACAATTTAGTATTCAAGGCTCGAAAAAGTATAAAATAATACCTTGGAGAACTCTTCTAGTCAATGACTAGAGTATACCTTTTTTGTAACCTAGTCAATATGAACCAAAAAAGGGGCAAACTAATGTCAGAAAGATGACTATTTGGGTCCTTTTATGAGCGTGAAGAAGACAAGTTCACTCGATGATATTTTCACATTTTAAGATTTTGAAAAAGAGCTTAAAGAGGACTCTATTAGGGTTTCTTTCTCATAACAAAGGTTTAACGAGTCCAAAAAATAGGTAAAATTTAACTCAAAAACATAGTATTAGGTTTAATGAGCATGACCAAAGTTTGAAAATAGTTCTCGGAAGATTTTTTGTTTTGTGCGAGAACGAAAAAGACAAAAGCAAACTCTTTCATATCTGAAGATATTATTTCTCCATGACCTGCAACCTTCAAAAAGACCATTATACCCGTTTTAAAATAAAAATAGAACTCTATATGACCAAATTAGGGTAAAAATTAATGAAATAATTAAAATAAAAAAAAATAGTTAATAAAACATGGTAAAAGGTCAAAAACATTTACCATTTATTTTTTACCCAATTGGAGAGGAGAAAATCCATTTGTAGTGCAAATTTGAAGCTTGTATTGTGGAGACTACAATCAATCATTTTCCAAACCATCTAAATGAGGTAATTCTATAACTCATTCCTAACACTTTCATGGTTTCAAAATTCATTTTTGATGCATTTTTTAGGGTTTTAAGGAAATTTTCCAAAGGGAAAATGCATTTTTAGGGAACCACACTTTTCCCTTTTAGGAACGGTGGTGCTCTAGTGTCACCACATATTTCCTCGAAAGAAATATAGGTGGGACCACTTTGTTCTAACGGATAAACCATAGTGCCACAAATCACCCTAAAATGTATTTATTATAAGCCAAGTTATCAATTTTAAAGTATTTTAAATGATTGGTGTTATCACTTAGAATTTACCCCAGTTTTCAAAGGGTAATCCCAATGTAACCACAAAACCAAGATTTAGGAAATAAATTTGGCTTGTTTCTCTCTAGAGAGGGATCTCTTAGTATTTATCTCACAATACATATATATTTAAAAATAAACAATATTTAATATTCATTGTGGTTGAAACAAGTGCACATTAGGCATGGAGTCATGTAGGACAATAATCCTTTACAGGGATTATTGTAAAGGAATTTTAACAAAGGAAAGATATTTATCTCTTCACGGTCAAAAATATTGTTTCCTAGTGATATAGAAGAATTTATATAAAATACATCAATGTGGGAATCTATCAAGGATGAATTCACCATTAACTTTAGAAGAAAGATTTTGTGAATGATTAAAAGCAATGAAATAAATCATATGGATATGAATCTAAATCATTATTTTTAGAATAGTAACCCATCCTTAGTACCTTAGTTTAGACCTTAGAAAAATTATTTTGCTTCTATGCATTGATTGTTATGGTTTAGACTTAGGGAAATTCGTCTAGCAAGTAACCTGGTTATTTTAGCCCATTCACACACACACGCCAGTGCTCTATCTTGGTCAACCTAGAACATGTGCACCATCATTATGAACCTTGGTATCTTGGAGCACTTCCCTTGCTCTTTTTGTAGAATCTGGTTTGACTAGGGGTGCTAGTGATGTTTTTAGACCATTTTATCCCTTCTTGTGCATTTATTGTTCACCTTGATCCATGCCTGCACCTCTATTTTCTACCCCACACCTTTCATAGATCCATTTACGCTCCATCATGCCACACAAACATTCACACTAGGTTTTTTTACCGTTCGTGGTGATTCAAGAGCTAATTGGTCCACCTAGGGGGGGTGGATGTCAAATATAGACATGACACATGTGCACTCCCAAATGGATTCCTAACCTTCACGATTTTTCCCAAATGTAATATATATATATATGTTCTAAACATATTTACATGTTATAATTTGTTAATAACATCCACTATTGACTTCATGTGTGAATGCAATATCATCCTTTTCATCTATTTTGTAGTTTTTTTGCAAACTAGAGTGAATTGTGAGAGTTTATTTGGATTCTATATCCATATGTGAATCAATTCTCACATGGTATCAGATCTAATTGAATCTACAAATCGAATTCAGTGTGTTTTATTTTCTATTAGAGGGATTCTCCAAAGAAATTTGTGAGTTTTAATTGCAGGTACATTCAGTTATTTTCACCACTAGCGCAAGAATAGATGGAGAAAACTAATGTATTTCTAATAAAATTCAATTACTTCGGATGGAAGGCTGATATGGTTATCCAACTGAGGTCTAAGGGTCTCTACAGTGTCACCATGGCGATAGAGATCGAACCAAATTCTGCAGTAGAGAAATCGAAGTATTTCAATAGACTTGATGAAGAATTTGGAATTATTTGTCTCAAAGTTTTGAGAGAACTCCTATTTCATGTTGAAAATATGGCTACCCAAAATTAAATTTGACTCAAGATTGAAGAACCCTTTGGGAATACTGATGAGATGAGGGGTCACCAGCTCAAAAATGAGCTCATCTCCTTGATACCAACCCATTCTGAGACCATCCAAGAGTTCTTCACCAAATTAAATTCATTGGTGCTTCAACTCAAGAAATGTGGAATAGAGAAGAAGTATGAATAGCTCATAGCATCTTTTTTGTTGAAGCTATGGCTTGAGTAATCTATTTTTTTCAGCACATTTCACTCAAGCAAGCTAACAACTTGAAATTGGAAAATTCCATCACTAGAAAGCTTCATGGATTATTTGACCCAAGAGAAAGATAAGCAAGTGCATATGGGTACCATAAAGACAAGAAAATACCAAGATATTGTTGTAGGGGTTTCGAATCCATCAAAATACAAGAATAAATCCAAGAATTCTGACTATCCAGACAAGAAGAAACCAGAGAAAACCAAATTTATTGATGGGGGTTTGAATCCTTACAAGGACAAGGACAAGAAGTGAAAGGAGAGACCAAATGCACCTACTATCACAAACGATGGAATCCAGTGAGTACATGCATGAATAACACCATATATATGATGGCTCAACTATTGCAGAAGAACAACATCCTAGTCCAAGAGGGCACACAGAAGAAGGATGGAAGTTTAGGTTCTGACATTAAAGAGAGGTGCCATGAATTGGTTTCTAGTTCTTCAGACTCTTCCAACTTCATCATTGATTCAAGAGCATCAAGGCACATGACCTCTGCCAGATATTTCTTCACATCTATGTATTTATAGATTGGACCAAATTTTCTAATGGGTGATGATTCAAAGATCCAGGCCAAGGGAGTTGGCAAGATCGATCTTGAAGAAGGATATTTCAACAATGTCTTGTTTGTACCAGACTTGGCAGTGAACCTACTTCCAGTATACCAGATGACACATACTAGAGAAGCAAAGAGAGTAAAATTTACTCCAAATGAAGTTGAGATAGCTTAAATCTCCTCCAACAAAGTGGTAGCATTGGGGTATGCAGATCACTAAGCTAGGATGTACAAATTCTCCAAAATTCTGCCTAAATCCAATGGGAAAGTGCTCTTGTCTCATGCTAATGAAACCAACAAGTTATGGAATGAGATATTTGTCCATATGAACTACAAATACCTCCATGCATTTAACAAGGATGGAATGGTAGAATGGGTTCCTCCTATCAATACCTCCAATGGTGCATGCATTGGTTGTGTGGTGGGAAAACATCTAGAGCGTAGCTATAAAGAAGGGAAGGAAAGGACAGATACACAAGTACTTGGGTTGGTTCATTTATATCTCATCGGTCCTCTTCCCACTCCCTCCTATGGAGGATCAAGGTATGTTCTCACTTTCATAGATGATTTCTCAAGGTTTTGTTGGGTCTATTTCCTCAAGATCAAAACTTAAGTCTTCAAGACTAAATATTTGGAAGGCCCTAGTTGAGAATCTGAGTGGGAAAAAGATCAAAATACTTCATACTGATAATGGTAAAGAGTATGTGAAAAATAACTTTCAGCAGTTGTGTGAATAATGCGGTATCCAAATGCAGCATCTGGTCCCTTACACACCACAACAAAATTGTGTGGTAAAGAGAAAAAACAGGACGCTCAAGGAGATGGCTATCTATATGATTGAGGCTAAGGACTTTATTCCTAATCTACGAGATGAAGCCATTACTGTGCTTCATACATTAAAAATAGGGATCTACACAAATTAGTAAGTGGAAAAACACCATATGAGGCTTGGTTTGGTCATAATCCAAATAGTTCACATTTCAGGATTTTTGGCTCAAGGGCATGCTCTCGAATTCCTTCAAAAAAGAGAAAGGCCTTGAAGCCAAATATAAAGGAGTGATTCATGGTGGGATATGGTGAATATACAAAGGGATACAAGCTATTTTATCCATCCACACATAATACTTTCATATAAATAAGTGTGCAATTCAAAGAAGAAATTATTCTAAATTTTGAACTAGCACCAGGGGAATGCTCTTCTCCTTGACACCAAGATTATGTAAGTTATGATTCCCTTTCTGATATTTCTGATATTTATGATTATGATATTTATGGTTATGATATTTATGAATATGATTTTTCTGAACATGACTCACCCTCAAGGCCTGTTGAAATATTGTAACTTTGAAGAATTTTCTATATGTATCTTTTGTGGTCCTCGATGGTCCTACCGGGAGAACCACTTGTATTATCTTGTACCCCGATGCTTCTAATCGGAAGAACTAATAAGAGTCATGAGGTTTTCCCCTCTATTTGTAAAAGTGGATCATTAGCACCCCAGTGTGGTTACTTGAGCCTGCATGTGTAACTCGAGCCTACATGATTAACTCGAGCCTACATGTCGGATGAGTTAATTCAAGTGAACATATGAATATAAATAGAGGTGTGGTGCTCCTCATTTGAGACACACACACTCTCACTTGTGTAGCACATTAGTGGAGAAGAGAAGAGTAGCTGGAGAAGGAGGAGGATCAGGCTTTGATCTCCTTGTTGGTTTTATCTTTTATCTTTTGGGGCATCTATATTGAGGAAGCTTTTGCTAGGTTTTTCCCTTTAGGGTTTTCCCAAGATAAATATTTGTGTTCTCCTTTTGTATGGTTGTGATTTTCTATCTTTCAGTGATCCTTTTTATATGCTTTTGTTATGAAATCGAAATGAATTACTAATGATCTAGCTTAGCATATGAAAATTTAACATGGAATCAGAGCCACCCTGAAAGAAGACATTGTGCAGCTAAAGAATCTAGGGCTTCTTATTTTTTGGTCTCTATACATTATCAATCAGAAAAATAAGGCTAGACTGACTCTCCATTGAAGGGCGCATCTTTCTGTCGAAGCGGAATTTGATTCCAAGCATTTTCAGTTTTGGTGTGGAAAATTAGGGTTTTCTACAGAAGAAGAATTTTTGAGTGATCCCAGTGTAGGATTTTTCTCCTCATCAAAATCGAATTTTAGAGACCTAGATCAAGAAATTTGATTGGGTGAAACTCTGGGAAAGTCAAACCCTAGTTTGAACCCGATATGGAAAAACCCTAAATACTAAAACTACTAAGTTTTTGTACATTCACTATATCCTGATATTGGAGTACGATCAAGAGTGAAAAATTTCGAAGGCCAAGGATAAAATCCTTATTTACACTGTTTCCAAAATTCAGCCTCAGATTCTCTATATTCTGGGAGATATGATCCCTCCAAGTTAGGGTTCCAGCCTCTTCCAGAATTCATCCCTAAACAGGACACCTGGGGAGAATTGTTGTAGCATGCGCTACAGAGGTCCAAATGGAATTCCTAAAGATGTTCTAGAAATATCACAAACTTAAATTTCTGTGGTTTAAATTTTGGAACCTGAATATGAACCAGTGACATGTGGCAGTCCATACAACTTCACTATTCTGAACAGTCCTATAACAGGTCACCTTGGGAAAATGATCATAAATCCAAATTCGTGAAACCAATTCTGATGAAACATATGGTGTTGGATCAGGGACATGCAAGGTTACCTCATTGCAAAATTTCATACATATAGGACCATTAATTTTGGATATATAACAGAAGAAGTAACAGGCGTTTTTGCAGAAGAAATTGGAAAACTAGGGCTTCCTGTTCCGGGAGCTTCCCTCCACTGTTTTCAGAAAAGGAGTACATTGGACAGCTCCATTTGAAGAGATATATATTTCTATCCAATAAAATCTGAAATATTCAAATTTTTGAAAATTAGGGTTTCTCTGACAAACCCTAGATCAGCCAGCTCCGGAAGCAGGACAGACACCTCAAATCGGTAAGATATAATCTTTTGCTATTTGCATTTGAGGTTCTCATTTCAAAGTGATCTATCACATCAGCTTGATGATAATCTTGGTGAATTTGAAAACTTCCAAGCATGAAAGTATTTGATCTCTCTGAAGAAAATGAATTGGACACCTACATGAGTAGAGAGGTTCCAGTTCTAGAGGGAGATGAGCCTCAAATCCTTACACAAGAAGAACTTGATCAAGGCCAAGAAGATCATTGTTGATTCAATCACGGATCAACTTGTACCACAAGTGTCTTCCCTAAAGACACCGAAGATGTTTGATTCCTTGATCAAGCTATTTGAATATAAGAACATAATTTAGAAGATGGATTTGAGAAAATAGTTGAAGAATGTGAAGATCCAAAATGCATAACATCTTGAAGCAGTAGAAGAAGAAGCAGAGAATGGCCTCCCATGATCATGGGATTCATTCATGTGAGGAATGTCTGCCAAAAGGAAGTGATTACTTTCAGTTGACTCTGGGAAGAAGAAGAAGCTCATCTCATAAGAAGAGAAGAAGAAAGATGGGAGCAAATTGAAGATCAAGTTCTCACCATTCAAAGAAGATCCCTCAAGCGATGAGGAATATGAAGAACTCAATTCTTGACGAACCTCTTATCCATCTTATCATTTGGATAAGAAATGATGATTTCATGGATGAAGAAGATGATGAAGCAAAATGATCAAGAAGGAGTCTACGCATGAAACAAACAAAAGATAAGTATTCAATTGTCATTTAATGATATTGTTTTGTTATGCATTTGATCATATCCAGTTGATGTGTTGTTTGCATGCATGTGATGGGTAAGTAGCTCATGGTTCTATACAAATCTCCATTGTTACTTATCTAGAATGAAACCTATTTGCTGACATATTGGATTAGTGCACAGTCTCAATGATGTCATGGTAGAGATGGAAGGCATATAGAAAGTTTCTGTGAGATATGGATGAATGTTGTATTAGCTAAATAGTTGCATGATGCATAAGAATTTGTTGTTATGCATATGTAGTTCTAACCATGCAACTGGTGCATTTGAATTGTAGGAAAGGTCCTGTACAACCTCCTAAAAGAAAAGAAGGATGAGACTTGTTCCAAAGAACAAGTGATGGCAATTCAATAAACATGAATCTGAAGCTCCCAGGGTCAGAGACACCATGACGAAAGAAAGAGCTTCAAAGAGCGGTAGATCCACCTCGAAGGATGAAGACCACCATGGGTATGAGAGATAACTCAAGATTAAGAAAAAAATGCTATGAAAGAAGCTATGATCAAAGAATAATAGTTGATTATGGGGAATGATGTATATGATATGATTTCGAGACATAAAGGGAAGTACATAGTATCTTCCATATGGATCTGCAAGAACAAGTGTACAAAGAAAGAATCGTGATTTACCTTAGAAATAATAGACTATGACATGACATACTCTATTGACTAGTATATATCAAGCATAGAATCACCTATACAGAATGAAGAAGGAAGATAATACTCCACTTCAGGGGGAGTGACTACAGAAGATATCTGAGTTCGACACGGTACGACATGATGGACAACTTCCTGATGGATCGAGACTTTACCAAGAGTAAAGTGGGTTCCAACCTTCAAAGTTGAATGCAGAAGACTAGGATATGTTGATGATTTGACAAGACGAACTCATGGAAGATGTTATGATGATGTTTGTGATATAGTACTCAAACCAGAAAGCAAGCATGTGGTATCTTACAAATGGATTTGCAAGATAAAATATGTCACTGATAGAAGTAAGGAAAGACTTGTGGCTAGAGGTTTCTATAAGAAAGAGGGAATTAATTTTGAAGAGACACTTACTCCAAGAAGCAAGGTACACTTCCTTCAGAACTATGATGGTAGTTGCTTCCATGATGAAGTAAAGACAATCCTTCCTTAATGGTATGATTGGGGAAGAGTTTTACATCGAAAGGATTTGAAGTTGAAGACAGATGGATTCATATATGTAAGTTGAAGAAGGGCCTCTATGGCATGAAGCAAGCTCCCAGAGCTTGGTATGGCAGTTTCCTGTCAATTATGGGTTTTACCAAGAGTAAAGCTGATCCTAACCTTTATCTCAAGGTTGTGGAAGATGAACCTGTCATCCTGTTATTATATGTGGATGACTTTTTCTTGACAGGGAAGGAGAAACAGATCATGGAAAGCAAGAAGAAACTAGCAGAAGAATTTGAGATGAAAGACCTTGGGTTAATGCACTATTTCCTAGGTCTAGAAATATGACAAAGTTCAGAAGAAATATTTCTCAACCAGGGAAAGTATGCGGTAGAGATATTGAAGAGATTAAATATGTTGGAATGCAAAGCCATGGCCACACCCATGGACTCCAACCTGAAGCTGTTAGATGATGACTCATCAGAGTTAGTATATGTGACTCATTACAGACAGATCATTGGGTCATTGATGTACTTAACAAATACCAGACTAGACATTTGTTTTGCTGTGAACACCTTAAGTCAATATCTTGTTCAACCAAGATGGGTTCACCTAGTAGCTGCAAAACATGTGATGAGATATCTGAAAGGGACTATAGACCTTGGTCTATACTATGATGGTAGCCATGACTACAGATTGTATGGCTATACAGATGTAGATTGGGTTGGAAGTATCTTAGACAGGAAAAGCACATCATTTAGATGCTTTTGTTTGGGGTCTTCTATGAGTTCATGGTTTAGCAGGAAATAGTCCAGTGTTTCTCTTAGAACAACAAAAGTA
>LPNX010545413.1:0-13300 GCA_001517045.1 Pseudotsuga menziesii | reverse complement strand
GAGGAGTCCTGGACATTCATGGAAAATCCAGTCTATGACATGAATAAAGAGGAAAATAATGAACCAGAAACTTTTGATTGTTTTGTTGATTTTTCTGTCTACGGCATATCTAAAGGAGAGAACATGGACCATGTGACCTTGGGAAACTTTGATATGAAAAAGGAGCATGCAGTTTATCCACATGATCAGTCTGAGCCATATATCAGTATCGGTAATGAAGACAAAGAGAACCTAATATCGGAACTTGATATCAGCAATGGGGAATCCATCACATCTAACATAGATGATGGTGATGACTATTGGGATTTTTGTGGATATCTTATTAAGAATCCTATCTATGCTATATCTAGCAAGGGGAGTGTCTATTTAGAAATTTGTGGAAGTCCAATCTACTATACTTCCATAGAGGGAAGCATGGATATGGAGACCTTGGAAAATCCTAGTATGGAAAAGCAGCATTCAAAACTCTTATATGATCATTCAGAGTCATATCATGCAGAGCCGCACAAAGGTATCAATAATGAGAACATGGAGAAGCAGTGTTGTGAAAAGACAGATGTGATGCAGTTATTAAAATATCAGTCTCAACTATCATCTTCACATATAGATTTTCCTCATGACTTGGAGCCGCTTGGGGACCATACAGTGAATTATCATCCGATAAGCCTTGATGATCAGTATGATGGTGTAGTCAATCTGCCGCATCATTCCGATTTGTACATCAACCTTGTCCAGTCATAGATAGAAGCATCCTGTGCAAGCACTTATCAGTTTGGGAGGAAGTTTGATGACATTATTCATGCCTATGATTTCCCATCCATCCCGCCCCTTCTGGATCATCACACAGGTTTTCATTTTCTGAATAAAGTATCCTTACTTTGGCTGGTAACCAAAGACAAGGAATTTTTTTTATGTTAATAAAATTCTTAGGTGGTTACATTGGATTTCTGATTACACTTAACCCTTTTTATATCATGCTTAGAGTAGGAAAATAATCTCCTTGAAAAAGAGCATTTACTTTCCGCATTTTTTGTTTTGTACTTAGCTATAATCAAACATTTTTGTTTTCATTAGTTAGTTACATTTATTTTGTTTAAATAAATCAGCTTAATGGTCCATTTGGTTTTTTATGTAAAGCTTGTGCTACTAAGGTTTTCTTGTCAAGTTGATATGTTTTTACAGGGTGTATAAACCAAATATTCGGGTGTTCTCGTATCCTCCCCTTGCCCTATGACCAGATCAACCATAGGTCCCGTAATTGGAGCCAGAATGTTACCACCTAAGTTGTACTTAGTGGTTTTTTATCAAGTGATCCTGGTGAACCAGACAAGGATAACTTGTTTGGACTTCAGAAGACCTTTGGAAGTACTTCCGGGAAGTGCTTGTTGTACTATATGACATGTTCATACCCCATGGGGGAATTGTAATAAATGTTCTAGCATGATAGTGTTTGTAAAATACTCGGTATCTTAGACTTTATTTGTCAATCCAACCATCCCAGGGTGTTTTTTCCCTTGGTTATTATTGGTTGTTGAATAAACGACTGATAATTTCTGAGTTTTTCACTGCATACCTCCAAAGTTGGGGTGGTTGGCTTGGCATTTATGCCTATTGAGGTTATTAGAGTATATGTGTCAATTTATAAACATGATATACATCATGGTCGAGTCATATGAACATGTCCAAGTCCCCCTAGGTTTTTTCAATTTTTCAAATTTTTAGTTTTTTCAGTGTTTTTTTATTAAAATTTAATTTTTCCAAAACTTAGGCTATTTTTAATAGTTTAATTGGAAAAATTAATTTTGTAATAAAAGTGGGCCAAACAATCTGTTTTAGTCATGTAGGTGCTCATTTTCAAGCTAAGAGCACCATGTAAACCCATGGACCCACTATTTCCCAGTTTTGAGTGATTTTCCATCACTCAGGTCAGAAAGCCCCAAAAATCAATTATTGATTATTTTGATTAATAAATTGATGAATAATGGAGCAAATCCAAAATCATAGATCCATGGATTCTCAGCTGATTTGATTGAAATCAGTCAGATCTAAACCAGATTGACTGGATCTGACAAATCCTTAACTGAAGGAGGTGATCAAATCAGATCCAGAGTTGA
This sequence comes from Pseudotsuga menziesii, assembly GCA_001517045.1. Classification (NCBI taxonomy): domain Eukaryota; kingdom Viridiplantae; phylum Streptophyta; class Pinopsida; order Pinales; family Pinaceae; genus Pseudotsuga; species Pseudotsuga menziesii. The sequence continues at coordinate 11,186 of LPNX010545413.1, read as the reverse complement.
TCTTCAGCATCCTTTATGGGGAATTTCGCCCTCCCTCTCTCCTTCACATGTTTTGGCTCATCTGGATGAGTTTTGGTGGATGCTTAAGTCAACAAGTTGAGGTGTCAGTTAGATCAGCTCTCCGATTGATAATTTCACTCAGTGAGAGTCGGATCTGGCTCAGTTAGACACAGATCAGGCATTGATGGACTCTCCTTTAGCTACAGTGGTCTATCTCTTTGGGATTTGTGCCCCCTGGGATGGATCTCCTATTTTTTGTATAAATAAAGCTCAGGCTGCCTCTTCCAAGCTAGTTAGAACTGGGATTAAGGTGCTGGTGCTATTGCACTATTGTTATTGTTCATTTGAAATAAAGAGAAGCTTTGGAGGCAAGACGGTGTTATGCCATTGTATGTGTGGATGATCATTGCCATTTTTTTACTAAGGTAACCTGTATCTATGTTCATAATTTGCTGATTGCTTGTGGATTCATTGCTAAGATTGATAATAAGCTTATTATAATATTGATAGGAAAGGTGATTTTCAATAAGTTTAGTGGCCATCTCTTTCCTTGGCTGCATGTTTAGAGATCTAGATTCAACATGTTTTATAAGTTTATATGCATGTTATTCTGAATCTCTGTGTATGTACTAATCGGATCTCACAAGTATTTCAGCAAGTTTTTTTTTATTTCAGCTGAGCTGCAGGTTCCTAGATTGGAGAGGATTCTGATCTAGTTTGCTTCTTCACTCTCTCCAAAACCTTCCAAAGGCATAGTCCCTCGACATTTCACCTGAAAGCTCCACGGTGGATCTTCAAGGCTACCAGCATTTCTCTCCTCCTCTTCCTCCTTCAAAATTAATTCTTTTACCTGGTTACTTTGTTCACAGCTTTGATATTGTTTAGATCTATTATCTTAAAGTAAATTAAACATAGATATATCTTCTCAAATCCCATAATCTAGATCTTGTTCTTAAAAGGTTTCATAAGCATTCTAGATCTAGCTTTAGGGAAATCGTCCTTTTTGCATGGAATTTTAAAGAGAATTTGTAGCTTGCATGCATTAGATTTCTATTTTATATTATAAAAGATAAATATAGAAATCAGTGCACATCATATTGGCTTCCTAAAAGGAAATCCAAGATCCCAGGTAAAGCTTGCTTTCCTTGGTTCCCTTTTTACCTTTTTTTAACTAGTTTTAACTTAGATTTTTTTGGTTAAAAGTAAGTTGACCCAAAGGTACTTTCAAAGTGATTTTGGGAATATTTAATTCTAATAATATTTTTGTTTTTCATTAGGTATAACAGAAAAGGGGAGGATTTTCTGTTCGAAAGTGACTTTTGGGCCTTCTAAATCCCCCTGGGGGTCTCCCTTTTTGACTGAAATCTTTAATTTTTGCACTTTGTAAGCTCTTGGTTTCATTCTGTATAAGAATAAAGAGGCATCATATCATTTTACTGATATTGTAACCACTGGTAATAAAAATAATTATGAATAGGCTCTTTCGAGCCCATTCCCCATCCCCCCTGGGGGGGTTTACGTCCGTGTCATTTTTTTCTTTTCGTTCATCTTTTTTCAATCTGGCATAGTACTAAACTGCAGGGTAGTATACTTTGATTTAAAATCAATTCCATATTCCATTTATATTGGTTTCAAAGTAACTTTAATACTTACCCCACGAGCCTCCTTTTGAACCGAAAGGTGAAGAAAGGTTCGTGGTAGTCTAATTAGAAAATTGTGGCTTGCTTATATTTTTATGTTTCATTTGCTATCATCATTTTTTTTAGTAACCATTATAAAATTAAACCCTCCTTGATTCCCCAATTGAGATCCACTTGGATCAAAAGAGGTTCCTGGAGGGTTTTCTTTTAAACAAGAACACCCATCTCTTGCAATGAACTACATTTACGATCAGGGAGGGTATTGGAACCTATTGTCATTGAGGATTTTCCATCACCTATGACTAAAGAGAGAATGAATCAATGTTTTGATAATTCATTTAGTACAGTAATCCCCATTATTGAGGATGTTGAAACATGTGAAGACATACTAGCTCAACCTACACAACTTTTGAGAGAACCACCATATCCTGAATGTTTGGCCTTGCAAAAGGAAGTGGAATAACCTAATTTTCAATATCCTAGGAGAATTGAAAAATATTTATGTAAATATTCCAATATTACAAGCCCTACGTGAGGTACCTATCTATGCCAAGACTATTAGAGATCTGGTTGTGAAAAACCAAGAAGGAATCCTAAGGATCCCTCTACAGTGCATGTAGTGAGGAAGTTATCTAAATTGATGATGGGGAGGGATCCACTGGATAAATATGATGACCTTGCATGTAATCCCATTGTTACAGTATATATTGGGAAGACCCAGATCCCAAATGTCTTGGTTGATTTAGGTGTCGCAATAAATGTTATGACCAATGGGGCTCGCTAATCTCATGCCTACCCCTACCATATTAAAAATGGCTGACGGATCTACGATCAAACCTAAAGGAACCCTAGATGACCTGGTAGTCTCTATTGACTCATGGGAGCACCCTGCAAAATTTGTGGTTTTACTGCCTAAGTCGCAACTAGGGGGGCACCCTTTTATCTTAGGAAGACCTTGGTTAGCCACAGCATATGCATGTATCAGCTATAGATCAGGATCCATGATGATTTCTGATAAACTAACATCAAAAACCTAACCTTGTATCCTCCATCTCGACTAAGCTCAAATGTTGAAATTTCATCGTGGATGCATTTGGAGGAGGAGGAAGGTACTGAGTCATTGCTGACAATTGGGAGAGCCCTAACTTTCAAAACAAAGACTAAAGATTATACTATTTGTAGTTTTATTAGTGAGCCTATGTATGTCACTGGACAGGCATATCAGATCTTGAATAGAACCTTAAATGAACAAGAACAGGAAGAACTTATGGAAGAAATTGTAGTCAGTAACACTGAAACAACCCTAGTAATTCAAAATTCAAAGAGTATTCTAGTAGAAATCGAACTAAGGAAAACATTGAATATTAATCCTAATCTCAAGGCCAATGAACTTGAACATCTTGTTACATTGATGAAACGGCATAAGGTGGCCTTTGTTTGGAAATATACAGACATGATGGGTATCCCCTCAGGGCTGTGTACTCACCACATCTACATAAAAAATGATTCTAAGCTCGTTCGCCAACCTCAACGTAGGATGAGCCTGAACCTAAGAGACATTGTGAAGGAGGAAATAGAAAAAAATTTGGAGGCAGGTTTCATCTATCATATTTCAAATAGTGAGTGGGTTTCCCCACTAGTGATCGTACCCAAGAAAAATGGGAAACGGTGAATCTGTGTAGATTGTAGAGATTTGAATAAAGAAACACAAAAAAATACCACATTTCTTTACCATTTATCGATCAGGTTCTAGATACCTTGTCTAGAAAAAGATTCTTTTCTTTCCTGGATGGTTTTAGCAGATATAATCAGATCTAGATTTCCCCGGAAGATCAAGAAAAAACCATATTCACTTGTCCTTGGGGAACCTTTGCATATAGGGTGCTTCCTTTTCGGTTGTGTAATGCACCAACTACATTTGAGCAAGTTGTAATTAGTTTTTTCTCTGAAATGGTAAATGATTGCATGGAAGTTTTTATGGATGTTTTCACTTCGTATAGTAGTAGTTTTAATGAAGCTATAAGAATTTTGGAAAAAGTTCTAGAACGTTGTGAACAGACCCACCTATCCCTGAGTACTAAAAAATGTCATATGATGATGAGTGAGGGTATAGTTATTGGGCATTTTATCTCTACTGCAGGAATCCAGGTAGATCTGGCTAAAATAAAGGTAATTGCAAACCTTCCTACTCTTGGGTCACAGAAAGAGGTACATAGTTTTCATGGACATGATGCCTATTATAGGAGATTTATAGAACAAAAATTTAAATTAGCATCCCCTTTATTCACTTTACTGATGAAGGATGCACAATTTCTTTGGACAGAGGCATGCTAGGAAGTGTTTACAGAACTAAAGAAAAGGTTGTCTAGAACACCTATCCTAAGAGGGCCTAATTGGACCCTTCCTTTTCACATCTATTTTGAAGCTTCAGATACTAACATTAGAGAAGTTTTGGGACAGCAGGAATGTCACAACCCATATGATATATATTATGTTAGTAAGAATCTGGCCCCTATTGAACTGAACTATATGGTAACAGAAAAATAGTTCCTTGGCATTGTTTATGCCATTGATAAATTTAGGCATTATATTATTGGTTATTCTACTATTGTGCATACTGATCACTCAGCTATTATATATTTAATCAATAAACCTATTACTAATGCTAGAGTGACTAGGTGTTTGTTGTTATTACAAGAATTTGATATAACCATTGTTGATAGACTAGGAAATGAAAATGTGGTTGCATACTTCCTTTATCGACTAACTCATAATGATGATGATTCGCAATTCGAAGACTCATTTTATGATGAACACTTGTTCACAGTATCATTTTATTCCCCATGGTATGCAAACATTGCTAATTATTTAGCTATGGGTAGACTTCTAGCACACTTATCAAAACAAGAAAAGAGAAGGATCATACAACAGAGTGGAAGATACTTCTAGATCAGAGGTCATCTCTTCTACACAGGGCCTGATTTGGAAATCAGACATTGTGTTAGGGAGGATGAAATTCACAGCATCTTGAAGGCCTACCATGATGAGCCCTGTGGGGGGGGTCGCTGATAAGAAAACTAGTCATGAGGAATTAAGGATGGGTTATTTTTTGCCAACAATGTTCCAAGACATGAAGAAGTATGCTCAAGCCTATGACAGATGTCAAAGCATGGACTATCCAAACCAATTAGATGAAATCTCTTTTTAGCCATAGTTAGTGGTTGAACTTTTTGACATATGGGCTTTGGACTTTGTAGGTCCTATCAACCCTCCTTAAAAACAAAAGGTATATATCTTGGTTTGCACAAATTACGTGACTAAGTGGGTGGATTTTGTGGATTTTGAAAAATCCAATGATCAAGTTGTGATAGATTTCTTATATGGAGAGATATTCACCCACTTTGGAGTACCCATGGAGATAGTAATAGATGGAGGACTACACTTTGTGTCCTATAAAATAGAAGCCTTATTTCAAAAGTATCATATTCAGCATCGGGTAGCCTCACCATATCATCCGCAAGCCATTCACCAGGTGGAAAGCACGAATAAGGATATTGAGGAAATCCTTACAAATCCACCATAAGGATTGGGCTAAAAGGCTTCTAGAATAATTATGGGTCTATCGTACTACATGGCGCAACACTACATGTTTCTCCCCATATGAACTGGTGTACGGAAAGAATGTTATTTTTTCCATTGAATTTGATATCAAGACTTTGGAGACAGTTATAAAGGAAAATATGGACTTAATAGAGGCTCAAAATAACTGATTGAATCAATTAAATGATTTAGATGAGAAGCACACAGCTGATGTACATCACACGACATTAATTCAACAATAGTGCTCCAAATGGCATGACAAGTTTATAAAGAAGAAGATATTTTGTGAAGGAGACCGATATTTGCTATATGATTCACATTTCAAAAGGGATTTAAAGGGAAATTTACATACAAGATGGTTGGGACCCTACATAATAGATAATGTATTCGAAAATGGAACCATTCGTTTGACCACTATTGATGAAAATCAGACACCTATGTTTACAAATGGTCATTGGCTATGGATTTATCATAAAACTATCTCAAAGGATGTGTTCATCTCTCATGTTGCAGCTAATCTGGCCTGTGAATTGGCACCAGAGCAGGGGTTTTCCCCTATTTCTGAAAATTTTTAATTTTTTGCAAATTCCACACAGAAAGTGTATATAAATAAATTGTTGATTTCCTTTGTTTTTTTAATATATGATCGGTTTGTTGTTTTTTGAGAATTATGTATAGGAATGTGTGTGAAGGTTCAGTTAGAATAAAGAATTCATGGAAGGCCAAGTGATCATAGGATTATGGATGATCCTTCTCGATTTGAATTACTCCTTGCAAGAAAAGTAGACAGAATTGCAGACCTCTGTTGGAGATCCATCATTTTTCCCATGCTTTTATCAAAATCCTATTCAAATTTTCCAGCTGAAACTCCACTAAAATGGTTATTTTTCCACTACAACTCTGCTACTTTTCTACCAAACTAGCTATTTTTCAGCTGCAACTCGCTATTGTTCCATTGAAACTCCGCTACTTTTCCGCCAAACTGGCCATTTTTCAGCTGCAACTCTGTTATTTTCCCGCTGAAACTTTGCTACTTTTATGCCAAACTGGTTATTTTTCAGCTGTAACTCCGCTATTTCTCTACTGCAACTCCACCAATATTTTTCCTATACCTCACTAAAATATCGTCACATCTTGGTTGGACTTTCACCCAAATGTTTCCATTGCATGATAATATTCTGCAAAAGGTGCACCATCCTACTACGGTTCCTGGAAAGGAAGCCAAAGAGTTCATATATCTTCCACGCGTCCTAAAAATTAATGCTAACACGAACGTGTTCAATATATTCATTGCACGATGACTAGTTTGTTTTGCAAAGGTGTAAGTGTAATTATGTCCCTCTTGATTGATTCGGAATCAAAGGAATCCACCTCAGAAAACATGACGGTTCGGTGCGATAATGACAAGGTGCGAGTTCTTATTATATGCATGATAAAGAATAAATTGGTATGGTAATAATGATTTATTCTGCTTTTTTAGTCTTTGTCAGCAACCCGTGACCAGTTAACCTTCAAATGAATCATTCCAAATATACCACTTGTACTTATTGAACGACCATTGTTCCATCCAATCTGTACGTTAACCTGTTAAAATATCTTGATCCATAATTATGCCAACTTTCTAAAAATACTGGCACGTACCCTTGCTATCCATTAACTATTTTTGCATGTTGCAACTCCAATGGTTTATATTGTAGTTATTGCATTCACCACCTGAGATAGAAAAACAAAGGTAGTATGGGTCTTTGAGTGAGAAACAATCCCAAGAACCTGAATTCCCTGCATGAAAACAGAGAATTCTTTGTTATTTTTAGCAATCTGGGTGGATCGAGTACTTTTGAATACTGGATGGCTTCCATGAGGAGACGACAGTCCAATTTGCACTGAATTTGACTGGAGATTATTTGGAGATCAGAAGACTAAGGATATATGTATCAAAGGTGGTTGTAGCAAAATTTACGGGATTACCTAGGATTGGGGATAGATGGTTTTACCTGAAGCAACACAAATTGAGATCAATAGAAGACTTCCTTGCAGTAGGAGAGCATGTGCAACCAAGATCTAGGGGTATAGCACTGGAGACAATACCAAAACCTTGTCATCAGGTTGCCATCTTTTTGAAAAAGTACATTACTTGTGAAGGAAGGTACAAAGTTGTGTATATTTATGATTGCTACTTGCTTTCTCATTTGCATCATGGTAGATTGTTGACCATGCCATTTTATCTTCTACGAAAATTAAAAAACACAGAAAATTACGTAAAAACAACTCGACGCCCATTATCCTCTATCACAAATCATGGATTTATTAAAATTCTAGTCCAATTAGCCTTAGCATGGACAAACCAAACATGGGATCAATATTGTCGGATTTGGGGTGAATCATGCACCTGCAGGAAGAGGTGTTGAAGAAAGAGAGGTTGAGAAGATATCCTCAAATTTAGCTGGGGGGAGGGGTGAATATTTAGAAGAAGGAGGATATATTTGAGGAGAAATATCAAGGGAAGTTGCAGCAGCAGCAAACCCAATAGAAGAAAGGGCTAGGGTGATGGTTGTAGTAGAAGAGATTGTGTCACTAGCAGTTGCATCAGTAGAAGAAGAAGTTGGAACATCTGCAGATGTAGCGATAGTGGAAGATGGAGCTATGGATGCAGTAGTAGAAGAGGAAGAATTTATGGGAATGGAAGATTTTTGGGGAATAAACCATCAAGTGTTGAATAGTAAATCTTCCTCTGAAATAAGAGGAACTATAATTGAGGAATAAGAACCTTTGGAAGAAACGGGAGAATTTTTTATCCCTCTTAGGCCATAAATAAATAATAAGAGATCAATTATTAAAGGACAATCATTTGGTCTCATAAAAAGAAGGAGAACCAAAGCTTCTTTGGAAGCAGAGATGGTGAATTTTGAAATCCCTAGTTTAAGACCTAGATTTCCCTCCGAAACACATGAACAGAGGGAAATATACCTATGGTTTCCACCAATCCACAAGAACCTACTGCAGACCAACCCTAATTGCAAAATTTGTTTTATGAGAATGAGTTGCTAAAGGAGGATGTGCAGGCACTGAGAGAATAATTGAAGAGGTGGAAGGAAGCTAGTAAAAATCAGGAAACACGAAGCTTGGACAAGTTGGCGGAAGCTACTTATCAGTTTGAAAACACACCTTCTATTTTAGAGAATGAGGAGCAATTATGTCCAAAATGTGGGTATTTGTTCAAATTGTCAAGGTACAAGGTTTGAAATATGGAAGTGTCATCTTGGAAACTGGCACATTCAATCCAAGGGAGAAGTGAGACACCAAAGGAAGAATTAACAAAGGAAAAGAAGATGGAAGTGGATATAATTCCTGACCAAGAGTTAGGGGAGGATAAAGAAATTTAGCTTCAACAATCAAGGGACACTAAATTTCTTTCCTCTAGAAGCAATTATGAGGACATCGATTCATCTCTGGACCAGGAACAACAATTGGGTGATATAGAAATGGTCTAGGTGCAATCTTAACAATGCAAAGGTATGGAAACAAAATAGGATGTTGAAACACAAGAACCAACATTCTTAAAATATGTGACTGAAGGAGAAACTTAGAAAGAAGTTGTTGAGGTGGAGGTGCATGAGCTAAACGCTATTACACAAGAACTAGTGTTATTAAAACTAGTTGTTGAAACTCAATAAGAGGTAATTAAAACTAAAATTGTTGAAACTCAAGAAACCACAACACAAACTAAAACTGCTGAAACACAAGAACCAACAGCACAAGAGGAGGATGTTGACTCACAAAAATCAATCATATCTGATAATCAGGAAATGGTGAGAGAGCTTTCATTGTTGAAGGTCAAATTGAGTAAATGGAAATATAATGTTGGCCAATATGATAAAAGAATGATTTCTTTGTCTGAGCACAAGAAGACCATTCATGAACTTATGGAAAATTGGGATGCGGAGATTTTCTTCTAGAAAATTAGTTGGGAGAAATTACAGGAGGAAATAAAGTATTTAAGGAAGTACACGTCCATGAAAAAGGAAAAAGAAAAAATGTACACCCTAACTCAGGAATTGTTGAGTTGTAGAGATCGATCACCATCTCACCCTTTATTTCTATTTGAACTTATAACTTTGTTCAAAATAAGGGCTTTAAAAGAAGGTAGACCTTGGCAAATTATGACAACTCCTCAGTTTCTGAATACTTTTACTCAAAGTGATTTTTCTGAAAAAAAATTTGTTATGTGAATTAGACCTACATGAGATGGCATGTTTGATGGACTCTCAATCTAACCTGGTTCCTCATATTGGGGATATCCATCTTAGGACATTCACTTCTTTTGTTACCATTCATATGCACTAGTGGGATGCTTCTCAGACAATTCATAGGAATGTGGATAATTCCACTTGGTGGTTTCTCAATAAACCTCAGGCCCTTTTGCCTTTGATTTCCAGGCATAAAAGACATCTTTCACCCCCTGACAGGGTCGATTAGTTAGTTGCATTTCTACAGGGAATTGTTTCTACTTGTGTTAGTATGATTTCTCGACATGAGGTTCAGGCCTTGAAAGGAAGTAGTTATTAATGGGAGGTTTTTTCCATATCTTTGAAGGTGAAAGACCCCTATTGCTTTGAGAAATTTAAATATGCCTTTTCCTAAATACCAGGATATATTAAATGCATGGAGACATGTGGGTCGAGTTGGTTGGGGCTAAAGTTCAGATTTCCGCTCATCTAGTGGCCAGAAAGGAATTACAAGAGTATATACAGAATGACCAAAAAGGAAAAAAGGGTCTCATAGGATAACATAATTACAAGCAATGAATTTTAGTAGGCGGGAGAAAAACCAGAATATTCCTGCAACCTCACTAATTTTCACAGGAAAAGTCTTGAATCTAACTCAAATTTAGACTAGTTGGAGGTTGTTGCATGAGTACATGCAATTGGATAGGTGGGGATGGATGTTGGGTGCCAAAAATGCCCTTTTTCCTACTCTTGTTTAACCCTTTTCCCCTAATTTTTCCTTCCATTTACAACCAAATCCTTACCTTTTCCAAAAGAATAAGCATGGATTTCCAAGGTATAAATCATTATTTCTTTAATTCATTAATTCTTGAATTTACTTATGATTATGAAATTTATCCTTGATTTGCATTGATTCATTATTGGTTCATAAGAAAATTTCAGAATCTCCAGGTGTTCCAAGTATAATAGCTCATTGGACTCGGGAGACTATTAAATTGACAACATAGATCTATGGACAAACACATAAATCACAAGATAGATCACGCAATTTACTCAGTAATTGAAGAATGAAATAGTGCAAAAATGGATGCAACTGTGAATGCTTTCATTAATCAAAAAAAGGTAATTAGATAATAATTACAATGAATTACAATGGCTAAATAGCGACAAGCAATTCGAATCCACATGAGGAAATTCGAATTGATTAGACTCTACTTGACTATAGGTAACTAAGACCTTGTCTAAATCATTATCAAAGGACTCAATGGTTAACTGACCTTGTCTAAATCATCATCGTAGTTCATTGGATTCGTAAAACACAACTCAAGTGTCTAATTCAGTGTTGGCTAAGGCTAACTAACTAAGGTAGGTGAGAAAGGCGCCTCTCCTGCATGCAACCATGCAAACCTAGCACTAATTGAATGTAGAGGACTAGAACTGAATGTAGCTGACTCCTAACTTAGCTTGACTAGTCACCAACTCAACTCAACTAACCTTGGTTGGTATCAGTACTCCCAATGGATCGTAAATTGTAGGGATTGGTCTAGGAGGCTCCTAAACTGATGCATGCAAGTGCAATCAGTGGCAGTAGGCCTCAATTAGTGCTCCCCAAACTTTAGCAACTAAAACATGTGCCCCAATTAGGCCAAGTGGACCCAATGGTGCTAGTGACTAAAAATAGACTGGATGGACTCCCGATTTAGACATGACTCCTGATTTA
>LPNX010545408.1:166006-234523 GCA_001517045.1 Pseudotsuga menziesii | reverse complement strand
CATTCGCTTTTCTGCAAACAACAAGATATGCCAATTTATTGACATTATGGTGGCTGACATACCAGGTGGATATGGGCTTATTCTCAACTGAGATTGGTCTTCTAGATTAAAAGGTTATTTTGCTTCAGGCTGGTCTCATTTATGGTTGCCTCTTAAGGGTACCCCTAATCAGATTAAAATTTTGAGAGAACCCTACATGAAGCACACTGTCACTAAGCTGGGAGAAAGTGGTGAACCTGGTAACTCTATCCTGGGAAATTATCTAATTTAGCTTAAGCTAAGACATCATACCGAAAGAAAGGCCAGTTATAAGATTGACAAACAGCCTGGGCTCCTTCAACTTCTTCAAGCTAAGAAGGATGACTGTAGGATAGTAGACATGTGCTCAATTTCAAAAATGGTACACTTAGACCATGGATAGATTTTTGACCTTCACCACAGCCTAGCCCTTTAACTCATTTGATTGAAGATTTTTAAGGGCGGGCACACATTTTCTTTTCTTTTCTTTTTGCCTTGTACATAAATAATGTTGTTTTTCTTTAGTGCTTTGATGCTGTTTTCTTTTTGATTATTTGATTTGATGTTGTTTTCTTTTGATTTAAATGCTTTGTTACTAGTTTTTTTTTTTTTTTTGAATAAAGAGGCAAACTTTTGGTTGCAATGGAAACATCAGGGTTCTTAATTAACTGAAATCTTGAGCAAAAGACTGTGCTGTTGAAACATAAAATGTTTCTCATAGCAGTGTTCCTAATTGGCCATGTATTCATTGAAGTTCTACTTAACCCCTATAAATAACTCAGAAGTAACAGGTCTGGAATACTATTTCGAGGCTCCATCCATTTCACATCTAAGATATCCAAGGGAGTGAAAGCAGAGGACCCACGGAAAGGAAGCAAAGTAGACAGTACATCATATAAATGATCCCGTGCCATGATTTCAAAAAAGCTAAAAGGCTATCAAGAGTCAAAACTCCTGAAAGAAACAATACACATCAAAAATATATATATATATATATATCAAAAGCATGAATCTCAAATTGCCAAAATTTCCTCTCCGTCCGTGAGATGAAAAGTCAATTCTTCTCTCACACAAAAGGACACTATGGATAGAGGAGCCTGAATAAAATTCAGAAAGAAAGGCAAATGGAGGACTCACAAGAACTAAATTTCAAAAGGCACAAAAGTGCAGTTGGCATGGGAATGAGGAACAAAGGGATAATGTTGTTTACTACATGTTACAATCCTGTGGTGTCCAAGCCTGAAGCTACCTAAGGACAAGGGTTAAATGAATCTCACTTGTTTGGCCTCAAAAGAGTTATTCAGACTTGCAAATGCTTCTGATGTTACCATTTCCCAATGAATGGACTACATCGTAATAATTTGAATGCATGGGTTGGCCAATTTAGGAATACAAACATCTAGAAGATTTCAGCTTTTATCCAGATAGTCTTGCACTGGGGAAAAGTTAAGTCATAAATCTGGGGTTCACCAGGTAGTCGCCAATTGTTGCAGCTGCAACAATTTTCCCAAAATTCCAAAAAAATTTAGGACCCTCCTTTTGCTTGGATAAGTTCGATTTTCTTCTTTGATTTGATCTAATGATTTTTTTCATAATGATTTTCTAATGCTTGGATTGATCTATCACTTGTTTTGATTCTTCCTCTAATGTTTGAAATAATCCGTTGTTGTCCAACTTCTATCGCTGCCTTTGAATGCATTTTCAGCATGTCCGAATCAGAAATTTGTTTGGTTAAAGCTCCCGCTATTGCGGCGAAATAACAAGTATTGACTTCGACTTTCTTTCTGATACGTTGGTTTTCACATCGGCTGCTTTTTGTGTTTTTGCATCGGAACTTTTATTACTACTTCCTCCACAGTTGCGGATGGCAAATTGCTAACTCTTTCGATTACTGTTTTGGCTTTCGACTCCCGCTGTGTTATTTTCACCGATCCCGTCAGTCTTGGGCTTCCGCTGTTGCGGCTACGGAAAGCTTTATATTTTTTGGTCGTCGAGTCGTTTTAAACCTCGACGTTGCGAAAGGTCGCACCCTTTACAACTCCGTCGTTGCGGCTATCGAAAACGTTAACCTTGCCGATCCCTTAGTGGTTTCCCTTCCGATTCAGGCATTGTATGGCGGGGCGTAATGCCCTTTGTGTCTCCGTCACTGCGGCTGCGAAATGAATTACCTTTCCGGTCAGTTAGTGGCTTTCTCCTCTGATAAAGCTTTGCTCGTTGCGGAATGGTTTGTCTTTGATATTTTCGCCATTGTGGCTCCCATTCCGCTTTCGCCCCGATGTTTAAAGCTCGGATGCGTGATTATTTGTTTTCACAGATGGCTTAGCGATTTGGACACCCAACGTTGCGGAAGGAGTTATGCTTTCGACCTCCGATCAGTTAGTCCTCCGCCGTCCAATTTGATTTCCCACCCTCTGCTTATGGTTATATATATATGGGGTCGTGTTTTATTATTCTATTTGATTTTCGACTGTTGCCATTTCGTCTGTCATGAACCATCATTATCGCGCTGTCATTCTCTCGAGCTAGCGAAGGACCCCGTTGCCGGTACCCACGTCCAGGTGGCTCAACAGTAGGATCTTGACTGCCTTTTCTTCTACCATACACGCTGCAGTGCCAGGTAGGCTCATATTTTCCTTTCCCCATTCTGTTTGAGCATTTGGTTGATGTTTGCTACTGTTGGGTTTGTACGCGGCTTTTTTCCTTGGCCCCGTTAGTTGTGCACCTATATAGTTGGGGATTTTTACCTTAATTGTCTGTGGGAGGGCGGTTTGACCCTTAGGGTGTTTTACTCCACCGTTGTTTGTTATGCAACCCTGCGCATAGAGAATGAGGGGGTTTGGTGAAGACGGTCATTACGCTGTCTGCACCAATCCACCCTGTGTGATGTCATGGGTAGGAATGGGTTTGCCATGGCCTTTCCCTATGGGGTTTGGACTGTTTGTCCCATTTTTTTTTACCTGCATCATTTAAACCCCAGTCATTTTTCTCCATGTTGTTCTGCGCGACCGGTTCACGACCGGTTTCGATCCCGAGTCGGGTTGGGGTATATAGCGCCGCGGCGTATCAGTTTTAACCACAGTTGCACAGATAGTAGTTTGTTTCCTAAAGACGCACCATTGAAAGGCTTGAATTTTTTTTTTACTGTCATTCCCGCGCAATACAATGGTTATGGCACCCCCAGCGAGTCCGGAATTTCTTCATTTTAATTTAGTTTTCATTTTCTCACAATAGTTCTGTTAGTTAGGCCATTTCAGCTTATATACATGCATATATTTGCTTCTTTAACCAATTGCTGTCATGGTACACATAAAAGGAGTAAAACGTTTCACATTGTTATGTAAATGTTTGCAACCTAACCGGAAATGGCTTAATATTTACAATGTTATATATGGCAGGAAGAATTCGAACTCACAATGTCAAAAAGGCAAAAGAAGAAGGCCCCTGTGGTCGAGGAGGAGCCCGAAGTGGAAGTCATTACTAAAACAGAATACATATATGAGGACACGAAGTGTATATCTGGTGTCAAGCCTGAATACCAGTGGGGGGAGATTTATAGGTTAATCACGCGCAGGGAAGTTCCTGATATGGGCTTGGAGGAAGAAGGTATTTATTCCAACATAGAGAGATCTGCACTCATGAATATTGCCACTAGACCAAAGCTATTCCCATGCTCTGAAGTAATTGGTTGGATTTTTCCTCGAGTAGATGTAACAATGATGATCCTGGAGAATGTTGAAAAATAGGGCTATGCTGCATATAGCCCAAGATACGTAGCTCTGGCCTACCACCTGCCAGAAGCGCAAGTATTTATGTCTGATGTTTGGTTGAATAACATCAGAATGGACCTTGTAGAAACCCTTAAAAGAATGCTGCTATCAGGAAAGCATTTCAGAACCAGG
Source organism: Pseudotsuga menziesii (assembly GCA_001517045.1). NCBI lineage: Eukaryota > Viridiplantae > Streptophyta > Pinopsida > Pinales > Pinaceae > Pseudotsuga > Pseudotsuga menziesii. Next base: position 230,606 of record LPNX010545408.1, on the reverse strand, counting down.
GCTACGAGAGAATATGATACAACAAGCTTAAGGGCCCCATACAGGTTCATAGCCTTCATGCTTAACAGGATTTTTGTAAGAGCTCATGGTAGGTTCTTCAAATTGGAATGGATGCCAATCATTTTTTATGCTGCAACCCAGGGGACAATTTTCAACTGGGCCAGCATTGTATCAAATAGTCTCTCTGCCTGCTTGGCCTCAGCCTTGGGTGGAGTATCCCAAAAAAGGTCTAAATTTTATATGAGTTCCATTCTTGTCGATTGTATATTGTGTAATCATCCTTTCCCCGGCCTCAGGTGCATCTAGGATCGGGAAACAATGCCTGTCTATTCTACATATAAACCACTCTGGGCACACAAGTATCACAGCCATTATCGAGAAGTCTGTGAACACTTCATCATGCCACTGTATACGCTCATTTTCTTGAAAGAGTGTGATTGCATGTCAGAGGAGGCGCTGCAAGTAATGGAAGAATATGCAAACTACTATCTGACTGAGGATGGCCTTTACTTCAGGATGTTTGGAGGGTCAAGAGCTCCTTCCCTCCTACCCAAATACGCCACTGATTACATCATCCACAAGGAGGCAGTTAGGCAAGTCTTCTTGGATGGCATAGGGAGCTTCTTGTTTGAGCATAAGAAGGCTGCTTATCCTCCTTTTCCCTTCAAGTTAGGAAGTTACAGATTCACCAGGGTGAAGAAAGCTGATGAATTTGTAGAAGAGTTGGAAAGGTTTCATTTTGGCGAGATGCCTTTCCATAGAAGTGACTCCCGCAATAAAGTAGCTGAACATTGTAAAGAAAACAACGTACATTTTGAATACACCCAGCATTGGGATAGGGAATAATTTGTCTTCCGAAGTGCATTAAACATAACAGCGTTGAGGAGAAGGTTTAAGAAGAAGATCACCACCAAAGGTGGGAAGGGAAATGAACAAGAAAAAGCTAAGGAAGAAGCCAAGAGAAGAAATGAGGAAGCCCAAAGGTTGGCACAAGAAGCTGCAGGGTGGTTACAGGGAGAAGAAGAAGAGAAAAGAAAAGTTGTGCAAGAGGCAGCTAGAAAAGCAGAGAAAGACAGAAGAAATGAAGAAGAAGAAAAGAAAAAGAAGCTTGATGAAGAGCTACATAAACAAGAGGCAGAGAGGCTAAAGCTGACACAAACAGAGACAGAACAGTCAGCCTCTGACACAGCTAGAGGACAGACTCAGGACATAGAGAACCCCGAGGTCCAAGACCCAGAAGTACTGACTACCAGCACAACTATGGTCCCCATACTCATGCTGATCCCCTTTGTACAGAAAAAAGGGGAAGAGATTCCTGATTTCAATACTGTTTTCTATGACAGGGCGACAAAGAGGATAGTGAAGAGGACAGAAAGGAAGATTGAAACAGGAGGTCTACTTGGGAAAATGAGAGCAGGAGCCGCATTAATCCAAGCTTCAGAGGATAATGTGGACAAGATTATGACAGACTTGGAGCAATCCAAGAAGTCCTCTGCTTAATTGAAAGACACATTGAGGAAAGAGAGAGAGGAAAGCAATAGGCTAAAAAGGAAATATGAAGACATGAAAAAAGAAATGAGATCTTCAAAGGATGAACTACAGCTCCTCCAAGCAGAGAAACAAGCTAGTGAAACTGCACAAGAATGCCTGGAGAAAGTGCAGAAAGAATATAAAGAGCTAAAGATGGAAAAGGAACAGCTGCTGGGAAAGGTAGAAGATTTAGAGCAGCAAAAGATCATCTTGGAGGCCAGTGAGATGCACACCCAAGAAGAGGAAAAGAAGCTTCGAGAGCAGGTCACTTCTATAACAACTGCTCTAGAAGAAGCAAGAGAGCAGCAGGTCAATCTACAACCCTTTAAGGAGCATGTGCTAGCGCAAAAGGCTAAGATGTTGCAGCTACAGACTGCTATAGAAGAAGAGAGGTGCAAAGTGCTGCAGGTAGATGGTCGATTGGAGGAAATCCTGGAGACCTCCTCTTATTTCGTTGATAGATCTTAGGACGTCCTTGAAGTCCTGACTGCTAGAATGGAAAGGCTGGAAAAAAATGAAGAAATTCTAGCAGAACTGCCATCAAAGGATCAACAGGCCCTCAAGCGGGATTATGACTTACTAGAATTTGCTATAAATACCACAGAGGATTTCAAGAAAGCTGTTAAAAAGATGAAAGGAGAATGCACAGAGTTTTTCAGAAGGCTCCTTATTACCTACAACCGGTGCCAAATAGAGGCCAAATGGAGGCTTGAGGTTTTCCCAGACCACAGCTCATTTGTGGAGATGTTGCATAAGAGATATCAGGAGGAGGAAGCGAAAGTGCAGCATATCAAAGCCTTGGATGATCAAATCTTGAGGAGTGAAGTAGATCATTCAGCCATCAGTGTGCAGCTTTTGGAGGATTAGCTTCGATTGAGCACAGCCAGAATTGAGGCTATAAAGAATCAGGCTGCAAAGTTTGAGATCAACATTCAATTTCTGGAACCTTGTGCCTTTGAAGGCATCGCCTCTGAAGCTGTGGCATGGAAGAAGTTTCTGGACACCCAAGTGGGACTCTCCTCATAAAGGATTGGTCACTTTTTTAATTTGTAACGATTTTGTAAAAACATTTGAGAAAAGTGAAACATTGGAGGTGAAGAGTTGGGAAGCCCAAAGGTTACTTTGGGCAGCCCAATAGTCTCGCCCTTTTTGTATAAATGTAGAAGGCTTAGAAGGAAGAGGGGCTTTTTCCCAATTAGACATGAAAAGCGATATTGTAAGAAGAACTACTTTTTTTTTGCAATAAAGAGTAATTGTTTTCCTATTGGAGAAAGATTGGTGGCACTTTCAAATGTTATGCTATGGATGGCGGAAAGATGAACTATTTTGTTTTTTTAGCTTTTGTCCATTAACCGTGAGATCGTTCTAACTCCTAGAACCTATGTTCTTGTTTAAATGATTTCTGGTTTATTTTGTGGAATTACCACCATGTGTAATGTATGATGTTCATAAAACAATTGGCTATCTGATTGTTGAAATATCTTTAATCGTTCATGTGTTGTAGAAAGAAACATCAGCTACCTGTAATTTCTCTTTATAATGCGTGCACAATACACATTACTCATAATTAAGTTACAGTTTTCTCCCCGGGGATAGATAGATAGATAGTTAGTTTTATTTTATTACTGCATATGTGATCGAGGTGCTTGTGAGTGCTAAGACGAGAGGTAAGAACCTGCACATCACGTTGTGACTGCTCCTTGCATCCTTATCAACCTGCATGGTTAATTAGGCATACGCATATCATACTTAAATCAAAAATACAAAAATACACGGTGGACCGAGCCGCAACCGGTAAAACCATTGTTTTTGTTATTTTGACCTACGGTAGCCGGACCGCAAATCGGACAGATTCCCTATACCAAACAGTCACGGGATAGTTGGGAACGTTGACTGGGGAGAATCCCTTGCTGTTGTTTCCTGCGAATTTCCAGGCCTCAACAAGTCATCAGTAATCTATCCATCCTGTCATACCATGTCGAACCTCAGGATCTTTTGCAGTCACTCCCTCTGAAGCGAAGCATCATTCTCCCTCTGTCTTTTGTACTCTATGCATTGAAACATTCTGTACCGAAGTGACAAGTAGCTTCCTCTGTTACTAATATTCTATGTATCCATCTAAGATCATTAGATACCAAGATCCTCTATCTTGAACTTTTTCAAAAGTTCTTCTCACACCCATCTGTGAGCTTGTCATCCTCTATATACTTTCATCTTCAACCTTGTAGCAAAGGTTCAGGTCTTCATCAAGCTCCTCATGTATGTGTTATCCCATGGGTGTCTTCTGAGCTTGTACAAGGCCTTCTTTCATTTGCAAACATGATTCTTCCTATCATGTGTATTTCTAGTGGCTGCAATTGTCTCTTCGTAGTCTATGCCTCATGCTACGAATCTTTCCTTGTATCCCATGATGTTTCCATCTACTGCATTATGGAACTATGAACTTCTCTTCAGTATCGATGCTGCATCCTATACATCATTCTTCTTGAACTGATCTTCCCTTTCTTCTTGGTTACTTCTTCATAGCTGGAAGGTTCTGCATCAACGATGTCACTGCATTCATCATATTATTCTTTATCTTGAACTGTCATTACAAGTATCATCCTTCTTTGCTTGTAGGTGATTGTACGTGATCTTTCCTACAAGTCAAATGCATTAGTTGTATGGTTAGAAACATTTCATAAGGTATATTCATAATGAAAATTCTTATGCATAAATGTATGATCATGCAACTATTTTAGCCAATACAACATCCATCCATATCTCACGGAAACTTTCTAGATGCCTTCCATCTCTACCAGGACAACATTGAGATTGTGCACTAATCCAATATGTCAGCAAAGAGGTTTCATTCTAGATAAGTAGCAATGGAGTGTTGTATAGAACCATGAGCTACTTACCCATCACATGCATATTAGTAGTATATTGTCATTAATGCTAACATTATATCATGCGCAATACATCAACTGAATATAAACAAATGCATAACAAAAACAATACCATGAAATGACAATTGAATACTTATCTTTATTTGTTTCGTGGGTAGACATCTTCTTGATCCTTCCACTTCATTATCTTCTTCATTCATGACTTCATCATTTATTAACCAAATGATCAATATGGATAAGAGGTTCTTCAAGAGTTGAGTTCTTCATATTCCTCATCGCTTGAGGGGTCTTCTTTGGATGGTTAGAGCTTGATCTTCAGTTGCTCCCATCTTCTCTTCTCTTCTCATGAGTTGAGCTTCTTCTTCTTCCTAGAGTCTGCTGAAAATAATCACTTCCTTCTAGCACACATTCCTTGAATGAATGTATCCCATGATCCTGGGAGACCATTTAAGGTGGCTATCACCACTTCTGCATTCTCCACTTCTTCTTCTACCACTTCAAGTTGTTCTGCATTCTAGATCTTCACATTCTTCAACTGTTTTCTCAAAGCCATCTTCTGATTTATGTTCTTCCATTCAAATAGCTTGGTCAAGGAATCAAACATATTCAGTGTCTTTAGGGAAGACACTTGTGGTACAAGTTGATCCGTGATTGAATCAGCAATGATCTTCTTGGCCTTGACCAAGTTCTTCTTGTGTAAGTCTTTGAGCCTCATTTCCCTCAGGAACTGGAACCTCTCTACTCATCAAGGTGTCCAATTCATTTTCTTCAGAGAGATCATATACTTCCATGCTTGGAATTTTTCAACGTCACCAAGCTTATCATCAATCTGAAGTGATAGATCATTTTGAAATGAGAACCTCAAATGAAAATAGCAAAAGATTAGATCTTACCAATTTGAGGTGTCCGTCCTGGTTCTGGAGCTAGCTAATCTAGGGTTTGTCAGAGAAAAACCTTAATTTTCAAAACTTGGAATATTTCATATCTGATTGGATAGAAAGATATATCTCTTCAATTTGAGCTGTCCAATGTACTCCTTTTCTGAAAACAGTGGAGGGAAGCTTCCGAAATAGGAAGCCCTAGTTTTCCAATTTCTCCTGCAGAAATGCCTGATACTATTTCTATGGGTTCTCTAAAATTACTACTTCCCTATGTCTAAAACTTTGCACTGAGGTAGCCTCACTTAACAATTACTTACTAGAGCCTGCATCTCTAGGAGTGTCTAATAACCCTAGTGCCCCACAACTTGTGGGGACTTTAACCCTTGACAAATAGGAGGGTTACCCACAATGACTTAACATGACTTGTTCACATTATAGAAAATCCCGATCGGAACATCGGGGCATGACATGACTCAATTACATTACAAACACATCCTGGAATAAACATCAAGGTATAATACATAAGATATACAAGTGAATACATTTCAAAGTTACAATTACATCAACACAAGTCTCTTAACTGAACTTTTGTTACTATTATTCGATTGAACTCAGGATATATTGTTTTCGTGTATATTTTTGTTTCAATGTCAAGGAAATGATAATTATTAGCTTCAATTTCACCGATGGAAATAATGATTACGAACTATGATTCTCACACTCTGTTTTTTAGATGATTGTGCCTTGTATTGAGGAAAATGGCAACTTAAATGGTGTAATAGTTTCTAGAAAGAATCACCATCATACTACATGATTTCGTTTGATTGATGAGTTTAGGGCATGTCTGTAGATGTATGATATGGACCCTCCTCGAAAAGGAGGAGCGGGTTGATGATGTGGACCCTCCTCAAAAGGGGGAGTAGGTTGATGATGTCATAGTGGGATTGTATCATCCCTGGGTTTAGTCCTAAAGTGTTCCGTAGAACTTTGTCTCTTTGTTGTGAGAGGATTGCATCATCCTTGGACTTATGTCCTAAAGTGATAGGGATTGATCATCCCATAATTGACTCTATGGACTTATGTCTTCATGAGACATGAGGATTGTATCATCCTTGGACTTATGTCCTAAAGTGATAGGGATTGATCATCCCATAATTGGATCTGTGGACTTATGTCTTTGTGAGGCATGAGGATTTCATCATCCTTGGACTTGTGTCCTAAAGTGATAGGGATTGATCATCCCATAATTGTATTCATGGAATAATTTCTTCATGAGGCATGAGGATTGCATCATCCTTGGAATTATGTCCTAAAGTGATAGGGATTGATCATCCCGTAATTGTATCCAAGGACTTATGTCTTCATGAGGCATGAGGATTGCGTCATCCTTGGACTTATTTCCTAAAGTGGTAAGGATTTACCATCCTGTAAGTGGCTCAGAATTGCATCGTCCTTGGACCTATGCTCAAAATTGATAGGGATTGACCATCCTGTGATTGCATCATGTGTGATGCAGGTTATGTTGTTGTTGATGATGACATGGATTGAAATATCAAGTATGTTATTGTTGATGATGATGATGTTGATCGAAATATCAATTATGGATGCAAACGATGGTGTTGATCGAAAGATCAAGTATGGATGTAGATGATGATGTTGATCAAGAGATAAGGTGTTGTTGCAAAGTTTCAAGAGACCGAGTGTTGCAAAGGATCAAGAGATCGAGTGTTGCAAAGGATTAGGTGATCGAGTGTTGCAGAAGATGAAGACTTAGTTTTGTAGAAGATGATGTTCCAATGCTGAAGATGTTGAAGATGTTCCAATAACTATTCCAGTTGTTGGTGATTGTTTAAATCTTCCAATGACGTATAGATGTATCACCTTGATGATGTTGCACATGCTCTCTCTCCTTACTCCTACAGTTGATGTTGTTTTTCTCAATACAATACTCTTCTCGTTAAGGGGGAGTGTTAAAATATTGTAACTTCCAAGAATATTCTAAATGTATTTTACTAATCTAACCTATCGGAGATGTTTTATTCCTTCATCGGGATGTTACTATTGTATTTGGTCATCATAGAGTCATGATGTAAAACCTCCATTGTAAGTCATGTCAATAGAACCCTCCTAAATATAATATAATATTGTTTTGTGTCTTCCTAGGTGAAGTCGTCCCAGTTAGTTTGTTGGGGCCGACTTGTTAGTGAAAAAGTCAAGTGGAAGAAAGAGTATAAATAGAGGAGGTGTCTTCCTCATTTAAACACACATACTCACTTGTGTATAACGCATAGGAGAGAGAGAGAGAGAGAGAGAGAGAGAGAGAGAGAGAGAGAGAGAGAGAGATCTGCAAGGAGAAGGAGTACATGTTTGGGGTTTTATCTTTGTACTTTTGATACATCTATATTGTAATATCCCCCAAGTGATAAACTTTAATTGTAATAATTTTGAAAGACTAAATTATTTGTGAATGTGAATAACAGACCTGGAATATGCCAATCGGTCCTTGGAGGACAAATGTAATTGAAACATTAAGCTTGCAATAAAATTCAAGAATGATGGGGACATCCATGTTGAATGAGGAAACTATGCACGCAAGAGTGGGGAATGTGAAGGGTCAATATCAAGAAGGTCACACCAGGCTTAGGAATGCCAGTATGGCACTAGACCCACCTTGGGGAATGAAAGATGTAGTAGTAGTGGAAATTCCTATGGGGAATTCACCATTAACTACAAAATACCTATGCAAAACAAAAAAAACTACAAATAAGGAAGCATATGCTAGGAGGTGGGATGTCATTGAGTATGTTGGAACAAGGAAATATTTGTTGTGTGAGAACTCCGTGTTAGGCAAGCTAAAAGAAATACTTGTTGTGTGAGTACTCTATGTTAGGAAAGATGAAATAAATACATGTTGTGTGAGCACCCTGTGTGATTTAAGTGATTTCCTACTAGAGAACTAGAATTGAGTTTGACTACCACCGCTCTTGGCATGCATAGTTTAGCTCGGGGGTGATTGAGGATGGAGAGATGTGTGCCTAATATACGGTTGAGTGGAACATGCCTGTTCCCTTTTCATTGTGTCTCATTTACACAAACAAGTCTCTTTACTGAAGTTTTGTTACTGTTATTTGATTGAACTCGGGATATGTTTTTTTCGTGTATATTTGTGTTTCAATGTCAAGGAAATGATAATTAGTAGCTTCAATTTCACTGATTGAAATAATGCTTACGAACTATTATCCTCACACTCTATTTTTTTAGATGATTGTGCCTTGCATTGAGGAAAATGGCAACTCAAATGGTGTAACAGTTTCTGTAAAGATTCACTTGCATATTGCATGATTCCCTTTGATTGATGAGCTTAAGGCGTGTTTGTAGATGTATGAATGTAATGTTGTTGCAATGATATGATAATTCCCTTAGGTTTGTTGTTGAAATTATTGATGATAAATGGGTGTGTGCTCGTATGAGTATGATTTCATTGGTTATGTAGTTGATTAGCAGTCGATACTCTACTCTGTTGATTCCCTACACTTGGGTTTTGTCCTTCTCTTAAGAGGAGTACTCTTGATCTATTGGGAATGGTTATGACTGCATGGGATGCATAGATCACTGAAGAAGGAATGCACCTACTTTGTCTTTCAATCCCCTAGAACTTGTAGGTGGAATTAGTTTTCTGGAAATGGATACTCATGCTCTGTTTGAATGACCGTGACTTGTATTTGGTTATTTTGGGTTGCTTAATGGTGTCATGATGTTTTCTAAAGAGTTACTTGCATACTGTATATTTTCCCTGGATTAAACACCTAATGTAAGAGTTCCCTATGGGGATGCTTGAGCTTCGTTCTGGGTGGAACCATCCCAGGCTTAATGGAGTGCATGAATAATGCTAATAGTTTTGAAGGGCATTTGTTACACTTGAATCTACCACTTTGTCCCAAAAAAGGTTTAGGCCAATGAAATAGAGAATAAGGGATGGAGGGCCTATATGTATAATGGAGGAGATCAAAGGTTGTAGATGATTTTGCAGAGGTAAGACGCTCATACTTAAGAATCTTGGTATTGAAGGGAAAGGTTAACTTGCAGGAAGAACCTACCGTCAGATGGATTGTTGTAGATAGATCAACGGTGAATGGAGATTTCGCTAAGTAGACATGAAAGGAAAAATGAGTTGGGAGGATTTGTGAAATCGTGTACACCACGCATGTTTTGATGACTAAGATTTGATGAGGATGCAGATCGACGGCAGAAGTCGATTTCACATCCTCAACCTGCGCAAATAATTTAAGCTTTAACATTCGTGAAATCTTGTAGGTGCCACATGTTTCAACAGTGAAGATCAAATGAGGATTTAGATCTACGGTGGAGGTTCATTCCACAATGTCAACAAGCGCGGATAAATGAAATTTCTAGATTTGTGAAATTCAGTAGGCTCAGCGAAGATGTGTTGACGCAACCCACCAACAAAGCCTCATCGATAGGGGTTCCAGCTCTATCGATGTCCTGCAGCGCGATCTCCCTAAGCACTAGCCCGAACAAGTTTTACCCTATCCAGCAACATCTGTGAAGCAGACGAGGTCTCACCCGAGGCATTCAAGGGAGAGCTGTCAGAACTGAGTTTCCAACAGTGGGGAAGGAGGACATGAGGATCAAACTAGGGGGAACCATGACTTATGCAATCACCTTATCTTATCACAGCATTAATTATGAAACATCATACTGCATCCAACAGTCACAGAGATTTAACAGATCGCATTACCAGAGCAAGGAGAAACTAAGTCGCATCATTTTATCATAACAGAATCATAGCATCATAACAGATATATATAAATCGCATTGCATCATTACAACAAAAAGTTGTACTGCCGCATCATAATAGACAACAGATAAGGATTGAACCATACTCACATCTTATATTAATCTTGGGCAAATATGCCACATTACACAATCCTTCTCCAAAACCGGAGAGTGCATCAAAAGAAACCTAGCCAAATCCTAGTCAAGACATAACAATCTCTAGCTCAGAGTGTGCCAATTGCAATGCCAAAATCATGTCTGTTTATCATTACAAAAATGGATCTATAAATAGGCTTACACCTTCACTGTAAGGGTCCACTATTAACTAATTTCTAACTGCTACTGACCTATTACAACCAGATTGGGCCCACATATACATAAAATATTCAAAAATTGGTTACTTCTCTGCTCATCGCGCTAAACGGCCCTTGCACGGTGCAGTGTGAGCTTGCGCATATTTCACGACGTTGTGCACCTCACTCGCCCCAACCCCTTGCCAACAGGCCCCCAACACAGTTTTGTGGCTCACCCTCGAGCCATGTCAAGTTGACAAGGTGTATGCAACAGTATTATCCTTAAAATCAGCAAATTGATGGGCCATGTCCTGAAATTGGAGCTGCACTTTAGCAATGGTATTCTGACAATTACTCACCATTTGCTAGACTAGGTGCTCCTTAGTATCCTTGTTGTTGACCATTTTTCGACTCTCCTGAACAGCCTGAAGTGTGGCGACAGCTTTAACAGCCAATTGGCCGCCAAGATCTTGGAATTCATCAAGCTGCTCGTGGCGCTCTTGTTAGCGCTCTTGGGCACGGGCAACGTGCTGCTGGAGATCCTTCAGTTCGGTGACCCAGTGGCATGGCCTTCAGTGCTGACTTCAAAGTTGTCAATTGACCCTTTTCTTCCTACACCTACACAGTGAGTTGGTCCAGCTGCTTATCCTGTACAATACTCTACTAGAACTGCATGGTTTCCTCCATAATAGCTTTGGCCTCTTGCTCCACGTGGCCAAATTGAGTAGCAATTTCCTCAAGGGAGGCCTTACACTCCGCAACCTACTCTAGCGGGGTAGTGGGTTGCGCTTGAGCCTGAAGCAGCAAGGTATGGTCCTGAAGTTAAACCAAGGTCTGCCCCAATCATTGGGCCTTCTCGACTGGGGTGAGCTTGGTGGTGGCATCAACCATGTCATGACAGGCCGTAGAGATAGCATGCTCCAAGTCGCTATACCGCGTACACAGCTGCACTTGCTCCATAATCAGGTGATCCTGTGCCTTCTTGAGATCCATAAACTCCGTAGCAAACTTCCACTGCATCTCAGCCTATGTCACCTTGAACGTGTTGATTTCCTGTAATTTTTCTTCAGCCAACTGCACACATACCTAGTGTAGCTCCACGGCATCCTTTTCAGCTGCTCAACAGAATCTCGGGCTTCAACATAGCCCACTGTCAATTCCTGTTGTCATGTCACCAACTCCAGTGCAGCGCCTTGCTGCAACTCAACCAATTCTGTAGTGGAAATCTTATATGTCCGTTTATCGTTACAAAAATGGATCTATAAACAGGCTTACGCATTTACCGTAAGGGTCCATTATTAACTAATTTTTAACCGCTACTGACCTATTACAACCAAATTTGGCCCATATATACATAAAATATTCAAAAAGTGGTTGCTTCTCCACTCATCGTGCTAAACGGCCCTTGCGCGGTGCCGCGTGAGCTTGTGTAGTTGTCGCTACGCTGCGCAACTCACTTGCCCCAACCCCTTTCCAACAAAATGAATGGTGAAAATAAAATGAGGGTTTAGATCTACAGCGGAGGTTCATTTTGCAATGTCAACAAGCGCAGATAAATGAACTTTCTAGATTTGCAAAATCTGGTAGGCCCAGTGAAGATGAACGGTGAAGATCAAACGAGTACTTAGATCTACGACAGAGGTTCATTTCGCAATGTTAACAAGCATAGATAAATGAAATTTTCGTATTTGTGAAATTCGGTAGGCCCAGTGAAGATGAACGGTGAAGATCAAACAAGGATTTAGATCTACAACGGAGGTTCATTTCGCAATGTCAAGAAGTGCGGATAAATGAACTTTCCATATTTGCGAAATCTGATAGGCCCAACAAAGATGAACGGTGAAGATGAAACAAGGATTTAGATCTATGGCAAAGGTTCATTTCACAATTTCAACAAGTGTAGATATATGAACCATCCGGATTTGCAAAATCTGGTAGGCCCAATGAGGATGAACGGTGGAGATCTGAGTTGCAAGATCGATGGTTGAGATTGACCCCGCAAGAATCAATGGTGCATAAGAAGTCAAGTGGAAAGGACAAAGTGGAAGGATTGAAGTGGAACTTCAAGAAAGATGGAAGTCCACAACTCGAAATCCATAGGCCACAAGATCGATGGTTGAGATTGACCCCACCAGAATCAACGGTGCGGAAGAATTCAAGTGGAAAGGCGGAAGCAGAAAGATCAAAGTGGAACTTTGAGAAAGTTGGAAGTCCGCGACCCAAAATATGCATCCCACAAAATCAATGGCTGAGGTTGACTTGCAATAATCAATGGTGCGGAAAAATTCCTGTGGAAAGCAAACGAGTAAAGTTATTGTATCACGGGATTTCTGAAGTTGGAAGTCAAAAGAAAGATGAAGAAGAGGAAGCCAAGAAAAGGAAAGAGGATGCTAGGAGACTAGCACAGGAGGCAGAGAGTTGGCTCAAGAATGAAGAAGAAGAAAGAAAGAAAGTTACAGAGGAAGCAACAAAGAAGGAAGAGGAAGAAAGAAAGAATAAGGAAGATGAAGAGATAAAGAAAAAACAAAAGGAAAGTGAAGGTCTGAGGTTAGCAGGAACTAAGGAAAACCAGCAAGCTACCGACCCAATAGAGACACAAGAAGCACAGGAGCAAACCGATCAAGGGCATGGACAAGACAATCCTGAACCTCAGGAGTATGCTGCAAATTTTGGCAGCACCCAAGAACGGGTTGTTTTCTCTGGATTGAATCTGATACCTTTTATGTAAAAAGAAGGAGAAGAGGTCCCTGATTTCAGCACCATCTTCTATGACAAGGACAAGAAGAGGATTGTCAAGAGAGCTGAGAAAAAAGTCGAAACAGGAGGACAATTAGGAATGATGATTACTGATAAAACCTTAGTGCATGGGACAGATGCAGATCTACGACTGACAGTCAGATCTGGGGTGGCATTGAATCAAGCCACTGAAGACAATGTGGATAGACTTATGATAGACCTTGAGCAATCAAGGAAAAATGCAGCACAATTGAAGGACACTCTAAAGAAGGAGAGGGATGAAGGTAACAAGTTAAATAGAAAATTTGAAGATATGCATAACAATGTAAGGGCTTCGATGATAAAATTCCAAACTTTCCAGGCACACAAGATGGCCTTGGAAGTCTCAGTAGAGAAAAATGAATGAGATTCTCAGAACAATCTAGCAGAACTACAGAAGTTACAGCTAGAGAATCAAGGGTTGAAGACAGAGAACAATGATCTCAAAGCATCATATGAAACTGTGAGTGCTGAAAAGGACTAGCTGTAGAGCAAAGTTATATAGTTGGATGCACAGACGGCTACCTTAGAAGAAAGAGAAAAGCAATTGCAAGTGCAGGTAGCAAGTTTTGAAGGACAGATTTCTTCATTAACAACATCACTGAAGGAGGCCAATGAACAGCAAACTGATATCCAACCTCTAAAGGAGCATGTCCTAGCCCAACGAAGAAGAATGCACCAGCTGTAGGTGTCTATTGAAGAAGAAAGATGTAAGATATTATAGATAGATAGCAGGTTGGAAGAAATCCTAGACACTACTTCATATTTTGTAGATAGATCTCAGGATATTTTGGAAATCCTGACAGGAAGAATAGTCTGGTTAGAAACGAATGAAGAAACCCCTGCAAAGCTACCGGCTAAGTATCGACATAGTTTGAAGAAAAACCACAACTTATTAGAATTTGCAATAAATACTACAAAGGAACTCAAGAAGAATGTGAAGAAAACAAGAGGAGCTTGTACTGAATACTGCAGTAGGGCACTGGTCACATAGAACAGATGCCAAGTTGTTGTAGAACACAGACTGGATGCAATACCAGAGCATGAGTTTTTCACAGAACTGCTACAGAGCAGGTACCAGGAGGATGAACAGAAGTTACAACAGGTCAAACATTTAGATGAGCAGATCCTGAAGAATGTAGTAGCTCATTCAGCAGTCAGCATCCATTTACTTGAATATCAGCTACGACTGACCCCAGCAAGGATTGAGGTGGTTAAGAAGCAAGATGCAAAATATGAAATAAACATTCATTTTCTTGAACCTTCAAATTTTGAAAGCATAGCAGCAGAAGCCCAAGCATGGAAAAAGTTCATCAATGATCAAGCGGGGCCCTCTTCACGAAAGTGCTCTATTAAATTTCTATTTTAAATGTAATATGTTGTATAATGTATGAGCACTCACTACATGATGAATTTTGGGAGTTGAAACGTTGGGGAAGCCCAAGAGTCATTTGGGGGCAGCCCAAAAGTTTTTCTTTTTTGTATAAGTATAGGAGAGTTAGATGTAGAATAGGACTTTTTCCCTTCGAGATTTGTGAGAACATGTTGTAAGAAGAACTATTTCCTTTTGCAATAAGAATTACAAGTTTCATGTTGGAGAAATCTTGGTGGAACTTTTCAAATGTTGTGCCATGGATGTGTTGAATGTGAACTATTTCGTTTTCATCTTTGTGTCCATTAACTGTGAGATCGTTCTAACTCTTTGAACCTATGTTCTTGTATGAATGCTCTCTAGTTTATTCTATGAAATTTCCATTATGAGTAATGAATGTTGTTCATAAACAATTAGCTATCTGGTTGTTCATATATCTATAAATGTTCATGTGTTTTGAAATAAGTAGCATCTATCTGTGATTTTCCTTAATGCATGTAGAAAACACATTATTCATTGATAAATGATAATTCTGCTCCCTAGGGATAGCTTAGATAGTTATTTTTAGTTTCTTGCTGTGTGTGATTTAGATGCGAGAGAGTTAAGATGAGAGGTAAGAACCTGCGCATCACATTGTGACTGCTCCTCGTATTCTCTATCAATCTGCATTCTTAGATAGGCACTTGCATCTCATACCTAAATAAAACAAACTAAAAACATACACGGTGGACTAGGCCGCAACCGGTAAAACATTTTATTTTTGTTACTTGACCTATGGTAGCCGGACCGTAAACAGGACGGATTCCCCATACCAAATAGTAACGGGCTAGTTGGGAACGTTTACTGGAGAGAATCCCTAACTATTGTTACCTGCAATTTTCCAGGCCTCAACGGGTTATTAGACTCTCCTAGAGATGTCGGCCCTGGTAAGTAATTGTCAAGTCAGAAACTAGTATAAATAGAGAGTGAGACTCTCTATTTGACACACACACTCACTCAACTGGGACGCATGAGTGAGAGAGGAAGTTCTCACACAAGTGAGAGAGAGAACAGCTGTTGGAGATCATCTTTTCTATCTTTTGGTTTTACTGCTGCTATTGGTGCTTATTCTATCTCTGAGGAAGTTGCGGGGTTTTCTCCTTTATGGTTTCCCGGAGGAAAATATTTGTGTCTATTGTCTCTTATTATTGATTGTTGTGCATGTTATTCTGTCAGATAAGCCTCCTAAGATCATATTGCTTAAATGATAAAAATCTAACAGAGGCCGAGTACAGGGGAGCAGTGAATGCTTCCATCCAAAATGTTTGGTTACAAGGCATTCTTTCATAGTTTGAGATTGGTAGTACTTTGTTTGCAGTCATATTTTGTGATAGCCAAATTGATATTAAGATCTCCACAGATCCAGTTACCAAGCAGAGGACCAAACATGTTCAGATACACATGCACTACATCAAGGAGTTGGTGCATGACAAGACCATTTTTCTACAATACTTCCCTACATATGAGAAGATTGCAGATATCTTCACCAAGATATTTACTGAGAAAAAGGTCACTTACCTACGTTCATTATTGGGGGTGAGTTCATCAGAGTGATTAGTTACTTCTTCAGTGTTCGGCTTGAGGGGGGGGGGGGTTTCCCACTGGGTTTTCCCTCTTTCCTCACATAGCTTTATTTTTTAGAATTTTAGAGTTACTTTATGCACAGGGTGACCTATGGCCTTTGTTACCGGGGCCCTAGAATTTCATGCATTTTATTTTTACTCCTCCTGAGTATAGCTGAAGGGGGGTTGTTGGGTCATTGTCTAATCTACACACTTTATTTTGTCAATTTTGGCCTAACTACCCACTATCCTAAGTTAATTGACTCAAATTGGCATCATATCAGCACACCATGGTATCAGTATAGCACACCCGCACCTTCCTTCAATCAATGAGGCCAACTAAGCCTTCTCCTACAATCGGGGAGGATAACTGGGCTTCCTCCTTTAATCGAGGAGCATTTCTGGGGTGATCTGGGTGTCATAAGTGTACCTAATAGCTAACTGATTGTTTTTTCACCTAACAATCGGTTAAGCTGAGTTGTAAAGGCACCTCCTTGATGTCATTTCCTATTTTGGGCTATTTGGGATGAACTGGAGTGAGTGAATGCACCTCCAATCACCAGTGTTGACTATAATCACTTCAGTTAACCTCATCAGAGCTAATTGGAGTTAGGGATGTGCTACCACCTTGAGTTGGACATGTAGTGACATGTGTTGAGATACATTCAGTTAGACTCAGTCATCTATTGCACTCTGATTCAGTTAGGATTCAATGAGAGTCAGTTATGGCTAGATTAGTGGTTAACAAGTATGTTTAGTGGTGACTACTATCAATTAAGCTACACCCATCCATGAATTCGAATGACCTCTAGTTAACTCTAAATGGATTAGAATTCATGCATTCTGCATGACATTGTATTGTATTATTCATTCCATTATTGATTATACAGAGCTGGAACCTCCTATTGCAGTACCGTTATGTCATTTCATGTGTAATTTGTCTTGAATCTCTTATAAGTCTGTGCTTGATGTTAATATTGTTTTGACAGAAATAATACCTTTGTGTCAAAATCTACCTAACTCACTTTTTTGTCATTGTCAATGTTCAAGGATAAACCTTTGTTGGCCATTCAGTAGTTTCCTTGAAATTTTGTGTCGGCCATTCCTTGGTATCAGTTCCTTACATCATGGCTTTGGCGGTCCTTATTGTGAAATTATGTATAACTTCTAGATCCAATTAGTCTTTGACTTACCTCATGTTGGATGATGGAGGATGCCTTAATGCCTTCCTTCCAGCAAATCTTTTCATATCGACTACAAAACCTCTTGCTGTGAGAATGAGATTTAGATTTTATGATAGTACCTTAGGGATTGCAGTCATCAATGGCAATTTCCCTCACTATTGGGTAGTGGGAATACCTTACTATCTCCTACTCGATGGATTCTTCAAGTGTTCCTCTTCAAGTCCTGTATTCACACTTGTTGGAATGTACTAGGTACCTTGGGGACCATTTTCATTAATGGTGGTGTTGAGGCCTGGAAATTCGCAGGCGACAACAGAAAGGGATTCTCCCCAATCAACGTTCCCAACTAGCCCATTGACTGTTTGGAATAGGGAATCCGTCCGGGTTATGGTCCGGCTACCGTAGGTCAAAGTAACTACAAGGATTTACCGGTTGCGGCCCGGTCCACCGGAATTTGTATTTTGACTTAATTTATGCAATGCACATGCCTATCTTAACCATACAGGGTGATGAAAATGTAAAGAACGACACAATGTGCTGCGCAGGTTCTTACCTCTCGTCTTAGGTTCTCGAACATCTAAACCACATATGCAACTATGAAGTAAAACAACTAACTATCTAAACACCTAACTACCTATCCCCGGGGAGCTAGAAAATGATTATTTATGAGTAATGCATTATCTCCATGTATAATAAACCAAATTACAGATAGCTGATATTTAAGTTTACAACACATGAACAATAGAATATTCTAACAATCAGATAGCTAACTGTTATATGAGCCCCAAGCATTACTCTGAGTGAATTTTCCACACAAAGAATCAGAAACCATTCAACAAGACATAGGTCATGAAGTTAGAACGATCTCACGAGTTGTGGACACAAGCTGAAAAATAAAGTAGTTCATCTTTCCGCCATCCATTTGTTAACATTTGGAAACTTCACATCCCTTTCTCCAACAGGCAAACTAAAATCTTTATTGCAAAAGGAAGTAGTTCTTCTTACAATAGGTCCTCCAGTATTACTGGGAAAAAGCCCTCTCCTTATCTATGTCTCCTACTTTTATACAAAATGCAAGAAATGGTTGGGCTGCCCAAAGGGACCTTTGGGCATCCCAACCCTTGGTCTTCCTAACGATTCCCCTTTTCCCAAAACTTTTACAAATATTTTACAACATTACAATGATCGACTTTTCACTAAGAGGGTCCCGCTTGACTCTCTAGGAACTTCTTCCACGTTGTAGCTTCTCTGGCAAGATCTTCAAAAGAGTTGGGCTCCAATAATTGGATATTAATCTCAAACTTTTCAGCCTTTTTCTTGATGGCCTCGACCCTGGTTGCATTTAGTCTCACCTGTTCTTCTAGGAGCTGTAAACAAACGGCTGTATGGCCTATTTCAATCTTCAGGGTTTGTTTATCAATGGCTTTGATGCATTGTACTTTGGCCTCTTCCTCTTGTTGTCTTTTCTGCAACATTTCTATAAATGAGTCATGATCTGGGAACTCGTGTAGCCTTTGCTCATCTTCTGCTTGACACCGGTTGTAAATGACTAAGGCTCTCCTGAAAAATTCAATGCACAGTCCCTTTGTTTTCTGAACGGTTTTCTTGAAGTCCTCTGTAATAGTGATAGCGAACTCCATCAAGTCATAATCTCGCTGAAGGGTTTGTCTATTCTTGTCTGACAGCCCTGCTGGGACTTCCTCACCTTTCTCTACCCTTGCCATCCTAATGGTCAATACTTCAAGGATATCTTGTGACCTATCAACAAAGTAAGAAGCAGTCTCCAGGATTTCTTCTAATCGGCTATCAACCTGGAGAATCTGGCATCTTTCTTCTTCTAGAACAGTTTGCAGGTGCAGCACCTTAGCTTTCTGGGCCTGGATGTGTTCTTTGATCAGCTGCAGATCAACCTGCTGCTGTTTAGCTGCTTCTAGTTGCTCTTTTAGTTCTTTAACACATGCAGTATTGGACTCGTATATAATAGTCTGTTGCTCTTCTATGTCTTCTATCTTCGCCCTCGTCTGTTCTTTTTCATTCTTCAAGTCTAGAATATCTTGCTGTGCTCTTTCCAGGGCTTCTTGTGTTGTTTCCTGTGCATGTGCTGCTCCCTGGATGGCGTAGATTTCACTCTTTGTAGCCTCCATTTCTCTGAGCACATGATCATATTTTATTTTGAGTTTATTGCTCTCTTCTCTTTCCTTTCTCAGGGTGTCCTTCAGCTGAGAGGAAGTTTTCTTGGTAGATTCTATTTCATTCAGCATTCGATCTATGTTATCTTCCGAAGCATGTATGGCTGCCTTCCCGGCACTTATGGTGAACCTCGGATCTACGTCTGTCCCTACCATCACAGCTTTGTCTGATATCATCTTGCTAGTCATTCCTTCTGCTTCTATCTTTTTCTCTGTTCTCCTCATGATTCTTTTAGTAGTCCTGTCATAATATACCGTGCTGAAATCAGGGACTTCTTCCCCTTTTTCCTGTACGAAAGGTACCAGCTGAATCATAGAGGTTGAAGGAGTAATGTTGGCGGGCACTTGAAGGATCTGCACTTCAGGGTTTTCCTCTCCTTGGCTCTGCCCCGCTTGTGTTTCAGAAGTCTGCTATTGTGTTCCTTCTATCTTTTTAGTTTCTTGCCTCTAAAGCTCTTCGTTCAACTTTCTCTGGGTCTCTTCGGCTTCTTGCCTAGCAGCTCCTTCCTTTTCTCTAGCTGCTTCTTTTGCCAGTTCAGCTGCTTCCTGGGCAGCTTTCCTCTTTTCTTCTTCTCCTTTTCGCAGCCATTCTGCAGCCTCCTCTTCCAACGTCTGAGCCTCTTCTCTTATTGTTCTAGCTGCTTCTTCAGCCCTAGCTTGTTCATCCTTCTCTTGCTCAGATCCTTTTCCACCCTTGGTGGATTGCTTAGGTTTGAATCTCTTGCGGAGCTCTGTCATATTTGGAGCCATCCTGTAAACCGATTCATCGCTATCGAAATAATGGCTATATTCGTAGGTCACCTTGTGTTTCTTGCAGTGTTCCGCTACTCTGCCATGAGTATCATTTCTTCGAAAAGTCATTTCGCCAAAGCGGAACTTCCCTAGTTCTTCTATGAACTCGGGCGCTTGTTTTACATTTGTGAATTTATAATTTCCCAGTTTAAATGGAAGGGGGGGATAGGCAGTCTTCTTGTACTGGAACAAGAAGTGACCAACTCCATCAATGTATACTTGTCTGACTGCCTCCTTGTGGATTATATAATCTGTAGCATATTTGGGTAGCAAAAGAGGGGTCTTTGACCCTCCAAACATCCTGATATACATACCATTTTCAGTCAGAAAGTAATCTCCATATTCATCAATGACCTGCATAGCATCTTCTGACATGCAATCACATTCTTTTCGGAAGATGAGTGTGTATAATGGCATGAGGGACTGCTCACAGACCTCTCTGTAGTGACTGTGATATAGATGAGCCCCTAGAGGTTTGTAGGCCGCATATATAGGCATTCTGTCTCTATCCCATACACACTGGAGGCCGGGGAAAGGCTGATGACAAAGTATGCAATCTATCAGGATCGAGCTCATATAAAACTCAGATCTCTTCCTGGCTTCTCCTTCCAAAGCTGCAGCCACACAAGAGGAGAGGCTGCTTGATACTATACTTGCCCAGTTGAAGATCGTGCCTTCCGTGGCCACATAGAACATCAGGGGTATCCACTGGAATTTGAATAGTCTGCCATTTTCTCTCCCGAAGATCCTATTCAACATTAGAGCTATGAATCTTTAATTAGGTCTGAGACTGGCTGTGTCATATTCTTCAGTTGCTCTATGTCGGTATAGCTTCCCTGGCAAGAGCATCCTCTTCATGGTTTCTACAAAATCCATCCTAAGGTTGTCCAGCCATTCATTTGTCAGGAAGAGCTGAGGCTCCGGCAGGTGGTAAGCTAAGGCCACATACCCAGGGCTAAAGGCGGCATAACCCTGGCCCTCGACATTACACATAAGCATTGAGTTGTGGTTGGTATTTGGTAGAACCCATCTCATCACCTCCGGGCATGGAAACAGCTCAGGCCTGGTGGCAACCTTCATAATGGCAGATTTTTCTATGTTTGTGTAAATGGGTGCTTCCTCAAGACCTGTGTCTGGGACTTCCCTGCGGGAAATCATCCTGTATATGTCTCCCCATTTATATTCAGGTTCAACCCCCAAGACACATTGGGTGTCTTCATAGATGTATTCAGTTTTTGCTTCTGTGTCTGGTGCTGGTACTTCCTCCACCGCTAGGGCTTTGTTCTTCTACCTCTTGGACATTGTAGATTCTTCCTGCAATGTAAAACATTATGATATTAAGCATTTTCAGGCTTGTGAACATTTTGCAGCAGTTTTATCTTTTCTCAAGTGCATTAGAGCTATAACGGGATTTAGACATAGGCCCTTCAGGCTGAAAGATTTGAAATGGTCGTGCAATATTTTGCAACATACTATTATTCTATGTTAATATGTAAACAAGAAATAGGCCAACTCATGTACACACAATCTCGCCATGCCTTGTCTATCAACTAACAGCACAAAATGGACTCAGTCTGCCACTGCGCTATAATGAGCCAGGTCTTATTGTGGTGTAAAATCAAAAATGGAAAATTCATTAAATGGCCTAGCATCAAAATTACATTATTCCACAGTTCGTCATTTTCCAATCAAACGATATGAAATGCAAATGCATAACTTTCAAATGCAAGGCACGACTACAGCTCTCCGAATTCCAACACGGTTTTAGTAAGGATAACGCAAAAACGGTGAAAGCTTATGTTGCTCACAGACATGGTATTTACATCGATGCGACTATAAACCGTGGGAATCCAAAACAACTTTTCGCACAGGGGGCTCCCGCCAGCACCACTACTCATGCTACCCTCCGAACGCAAATACTAACAGTGGCACAGCCCTAGGATTTCAAGGTAGCCTGTAATGACAAACTAAGCGGCGCGGGCAGAGGTTAGGGCTCAAAAAAAATGGGTAAACCAATTAGGGAAACTGACTGGCTAAGTATTCACTATCCAAACCCCCATCAGAAACCCTATCGAAACCACCGACGGATCTCATTGTTACTAAACCAGGTGCAGGTGGCATGAAGGCCGCCTGCACCCTGTCTTCCTTTACTGTTCTCAGGGTGAAACTGAAATGGCAGAGACAAAAATGAAATGCGGGCTCTACAAAGGCAAAGACTCCACCCCCTCTAACCGCAAAACTATTCGGCCGGAAACCCTAACAAAATGGGTGCAAACCGCCGGGTGAACGGTTATGACAAACCTAGCTGCAGGCAAAAAAATCTTCGGGCGAGCGAAAAAGACTACGGGGATCTAATTCTAGCAATACTCGAACCAATACATAAATCCCTTAATCAAAACCTTGAACAAACACGATGCTAGGGTGTAAAGATCCTACCTGGAAATCCAACAAACGAGTGAGCTGATGCCGGTTAGACTTCTCCTCCTTCCACTTGGAAACTGGTACACCAACAGCTAGATCCTCACGCGTTCCTAAAATCGACAGCTCGACTTACCGCGACAGCGCTCAAAAACAATACAAAACCCCGTTTGTCGCCCCGTATATATTGAAAAACTGCCACACGTGCGGGAAAAATTCCATTGGGCGCGAACTGAAACCAGGTCGGGTGGCTAGAACTCCATTTCCTCCGCAACGGCAGACAACCCCCTGTACTCACTCACCCGCACGGCTAAATAACATTTGAATCACCGTCGTCGGGCGTCGGTGGACACCTTGATCGGATGATCAAGAGTTCGAACCCCTCTGCAACGTCGGGCCCTTAGAGTAAAATGTCGTCCGCAACAGGGAAGTAAGCGGTGGTCAATCGTTCCGCTATCCAGCCGGGAGATAAACAAAATGTCGAAGCGCTACGGAAAGTCCCTTTCCGGAAACGATCCGCAACATCGGGAGGGACAAGCAACAAACTGTCCACGATGTCGGACGAGGAAGAATTCACATTCCTCCGATGAAGAACCAAAACCCGTCCGCAACGGAGGAGAATCAAAAAATCACGCGCAACGGTCGGAAGATTCCAAAACCACCCGAGACGGTCGGGACGAAAACGAAAATCCAAGACTCGGAAACGGGCCGCAATGGCGGGGGGGAAGATCATTAAACCGCCCGCAACGGCGAAACAGAGGAAAAACTTAACTCCCGATCGACAAGGTTTTAAAATTTAAAAAAAAAAAAAAACGGGCAAAACGACAATGAAATCAACTCAAGATGGAAATCTCTAAGGCACGAAATCTTCAGAACATGTAATGAGGAGAAAACCAATCGATGGGCAGCAACCAAAAAATGCTTCAAAATCCATAGGCCAAAAAATCGAGAGGCTGTAATCAAGAAAGAACCGACTAATTCAAAGTAAAAAAGGGGTCCCAAAATTTTAGAATTTTAGGGAAATGTTGCAGCTGCAACAGGTGGTTTTCCCTCGTGTTTGTTAATGGTTCTCATCATTGATCGGTAATCAAATGTTTTCCTCCATGTTCAACTTCAGCTCCTTTATTCACCTGGTTAGGATTCGTACCTTTGGACGGTTTGGATTGAAGACCTTGGGCCGATAGTAGCATTGTTATTTTTTGCTATTGCTTAAGTTGCACAAGATCTTGTCACACTTCATATGACATTTGTTGAGACATAGATCCACCTTGTATTTTTTTTGGTATGGTCATTTGTTGAGCATGGATCCACCTTGTTCATTTCTGGCCATGACTCCTTTAGATTTGATATGGCTCCTTTTTGCATATTGAGTGACCATGATAGTTACATTAGTTATACATATGTTGGATACTCCTGTATCCTTATGGCAATCTTTTTTATATGGATTTGTATGTCCTAGAAATTAGTTTTGTCTGACATTTATCTCTCTTTCAGGTACCTCTATTCCATCCTTTCAATCTTGTATTATCTTCTCTGTCCATTCCTAGGTGTTTCCTTTATAATCTATTTCGGATATTGTCTTCCCCTCTAACCTCATACATTAAGGGGCATCTTTTATAGCCCAAAATGACACATCTCTTCATGTGAGCACTTTCCCATGATTCTGTCGCATGTCGACACTTCATGAAAGTCACTGAAAGTAACTAAAAAAACACCTATATTAGAGGACCCATATCTTGAGCTTTGTAACCCCATTTGACCTCTTCTCTACACCGTTGGAAATTTATTTGAATCAAATAAAACTTTCAAGCAAACACCAAAGTCTGAAAATTCCCAAAAGTACCCTTAAAATGAGCATCTTTGACCTATACGTGACTTGTCATACATGGTACCCGCGTATTGTACATGACTTGTTCTACATGGTACCCGTGTATTCCCTATATCCTCCACTATTTCCATTGGAACCCACAGATCATATGAGAGTATTGTCACTACAACCCGTGTATATCCCTTGAATATGTGACTATTGTCACTGCAGCCTGTGGATTTTCCCTGTAGATGTCAAACAAGGAAGTTTCTCTAATTTTGGGTAGTTTGGGTGGTTATGCAGCTGACTTCTTCAGTTGTAACTACTTTGTCTTCAACCCTATCTCTTCAGAAAGGTATAAATAGAGGTAGGGAGGTCCATGAGAGGGGACTTGAATCTTTGCATTGTTATACAGGAGGAATTGGGACTCTCATTCCCCCTGATCATCTCCTTGTGTTGCAGAGCTTGGAGGCTAATTTCCTTGGAGAAAAGAAGCAGAAGAACCAGATCAAGGTTTCATGAGGTGCCCAGCTTGAAGAAAAGGTATATTTGTACTTCTTTGCATGATTAATAAAGATGTGATGTTTTTCTTCTTCCCAAATCATTGTTTAATGTGTATTTGAATCTCTGTTTTGATTACATGATGATGTATATCAATTTAGGATTTCATGTTTTACTAAACATAATCTCCTTTCATATAGTCTATTTGGTTTGAGGAAGGTATGACTTGATTTGTAGGTCCCTTGGGGAAGAAGAGTAGGAGAAGGGCTAGAGAAAGCTTGGACCAACCTTTAGTTTATCAGGTATGGACCACACTTATCTCTGAATCTTGCTTATATTTACTTGCATAACTATATGCATCCACCTTTCAACACAGTACGTTGACGGCCTCTTAAACCCTAGACATAGGAACACTTTTCCTCTACAACAAGGTTGTTCCAAAACGATTGCTTGGCTCTATAATGTGTTGGACCATACACATTGCATACATAATTAACATTTGAATCATCTTTTTCCTGAAACTCATTGATGAGCCAGTTTTTATTTTCCTTAATATTTTTATAACATACTTACATGAGAAAAAGGTCATTATTCCTCCTGAGGCACCATTGGAGCTTATAGCGTTTCCCTTCTTATTGGTCCAGAAGTGGTGTGAAAGCGCCAAAACTTCCACATCACTCATTTTTGTCTCTTGGATAATAAGGATGTCTGACACTTTCATATTTGATGATGTCTTTTAGTTCTTCCACTTTACTTGTTCCGCCCAGCCCTTTGCAATTCCAAGAGACAAGTTTCATTGCTTATTGGTTGATTGAGGCCCTGCTCTAGACCTTCCATCTACTTACCCTATATTTTTGTAGTTTTGAATGATATTTGTTTCTTCAATAATCCATTGCCTTTTGAGCCTAATTCTCTCTCTACTTCCTGCTCTCTATGATATCTTTGTGACATTCTTCCTATAGTGTTTTGGATTGGTTCGAGAGTCTCTTGTGACCCACTTGAAGAAGAGTTAGGAGAGAGTGCAAATGAGGTGACCCTACTTTGTCTTACCCTTTCTTCCCAATATACTCCAGGCGTTGGGGACTCCCCAATTGTTGTATCTATGTGATCTTCTCTGGGTGAAGAGGAGGGATATTGTTCCCTGCTAAGGTGTCATGGGGTTCTGAAATGTCTTCAACTAGGGTTACTTCAATGATCATGATTTCACCTTCTTCTGCATTCAAAACATTGAACTAGTTTCTTTTTTTGCCCTCCTTTCTTCCTTACGCTGGTGCTTTTCCTTTCTCTGATTGTGGATGCTTTGGATCAAGATTTGAGGATTCCATTTTCCTTCCTTTTTTCACTTGTTTCCAACCTTCTTCTTGAGTTCTTTCAGGGTTTTCCTGTACTTATTTCAGTAAAATTTTGACAAAATGGCCATACTTGTGGCATTTCTTACAATTAATGGTAGTTGCTCATAATCAACCTTTTGTGCATACTCCCAACCATCCATGCATAGGCTTACAATTTCAGGTAGCCCCTTTTCTAGATCGACCTCTACATAGATCCTTGTGCAAGAGAAGAGAGAGCCTTATGGTTCTGCTTTGTCAATGTATTTTCCAAGAGAGTTTCCTATTACTTGTAGTGTTTCATCAGTCTAGCAGTGTAATGGGAGATGTGGGAGGTGAACCCAAATTGGAACTATGGAAGCAACATCCTTTTCTGGATCAAAAGATAAACTCCATCAATTTAGGTATAACCTTCAAGGGCCCATGAAGTAAGGCCCACTTCTAAAGATCAGGTCCCTATCATCCTTCTTTTCAAACAAAAAGGTGAAGAATCCCTTGCTGCAGAAGCAATGCTGCAGGCCCCTGGAGATCATTGGCATCCAAGTTTTTCTAATCCAGTAATCCATTTTTTTTGGCGATGGACAAATACCTGTAAACTGTTTGATCAAACCCCTCTGACTTAGAGTGGGCGCTTTCATCCTTGAAGCAGCTGACATGATCTGAATTCTTGGAGCATTGGCCCGCTTAGCAATGCCATCATATGCATTTGTCATTGAAGGGGGAGGGGGAGGGGGAGGCGTGGATGTGATCACCTTTGAGGTTTCTATGATTCTATTTTTGATGGTGCACTTCTGCAATCCCTCGTATTCATTTTTTATTTCATTTTCCCAATGTCAATGGCCTTGGCAATTTTACAAAGATAGTGTTGTACAGGAAGTCTTTTTAACAAGTGTTCATATATCCTATGCATATTTAGTTTATCCCTTGAGGACATGAACATGTCATTATTTAGTTTTCATTCCTACACTCACAAACAACAATGAATACTATTAGTTAGAAGTTAGAAAGTGATTCTTCATTATTTATATTAGTCATAAGATATCATTTCTTGTGGTAACAACATGTGGTTTTATGTTCCCTATGATGACACATGTTCATATAGTGACATACATGTCTTACCATCCTTAAGTCCTTAATGAAACATAATGTCTTCTCCCTCAATTTGTGTGGGTTCTCTAGGCTGTTATGACTTTTGGGGGCGGCTTTAAAAGAACCGCACCCAATAGTTCATTTATCATTACTTTTTTTTTTGGGGGGGGGGGGGTTAAAAACTACCTAAAAGATCACCTTTAGAGGTGGTATTTCCAAACTCCCCCAAAAATTTTAATATGACTTTTTTTTTGGGGGGGGGGGGGGGGTTTTTCCAAACCCCCCCCCCCCCCCCAAAAAAAAATTTCCAATAGGACTTTTGGGGGGGTTTAAACACCGCCCTCAAAAGTCCTAAGAATTGGACTTTTGGGGGGATTTTAAAAAACCGCCCCCAAAAGTTCAATTCTCAGGACTTTTGGGGGCGGGGGTTTAATAACCACCCCCAATGGCCTAAAAAACCTTTGGGGGAGGGGGTTTAGCAAAACCGCTGTAAGGTAAATATTTCTTTAGGGGAGGTCTTTAAAAAACCCCTCCAAAATTCATGAGAGTTGAACTTGTGGGGGCGGTTTTAAAACAATCGCCCACAAAAGTCCAATTTCGTGAATTTTAGGCGAGGTTCTCTAAAAACTTCTTTCAAAAACACCTTTAGGGGGGATCTTTCTAACCCCCCCAAAAAAAATTCCTCAGAATTGGACTTTTCGGGGGGGAGGTTTAAAAACCGCCCCCAAAAGTCAAATTCTTAGGACTTTTGAGGGGGGGTTTTAAAGATCGCCCCCAAAGACCTAAAAACACTTTTGGGAGGGTTTAGCAAAACCACCACAAGAAAAAACCTCCCCCAAAATCCTAATCCTCATGAATTTTAGGGGGGGGGTTCTAAAAACAACCTTCCAAAACACCTTTACTGGGCGTTATTTCTAACCCCCACCCCCCCAAAGTCAAGAGATTTGGACTTTCGGGGGGAGTTAAAAAACGCCCCCAAACGTTTTGAGAATCGGACTTTTGGGGGACGTATTTTAAAAACTACCCCCAAAAGTCCTAAAAATTGGACTTTTGGGGGACTTTTTTT
The DNA here is from genome assembly GCA_001517045.1 of Pseudotsuga menziesii. NCBI lineage: Eukaryota > Viridiplantae > Streptophyta > Pinopsida > Pinales > Pinaceae > Pseudotsuga > Pseudotsuga menziesii. The sequence goes on along the minus strand of LPNX010545408.1, from coordinate 202,095 downwards.
AAAACCGCCCCCAAAAATCCTAAGAATTGGACTTTTGGGGGGTGTTTAAAAACCGCCTCCAAAAGTCCAATTTACAGGACTTTTGAGGGGTTTTTGGGACGGGGGGTTGGAAAAACCGCCGCAAGCCAAAACCACCCCCAAAAGGGTATTTTGTTGTAGTAAGCACTTAATCACATTTTACTTTTCACAACAAGTACAACATAAAATATCAACAAGAAGTACACCAGATATATATGGAAACTCAATATTGATAAATCATATAAGAATTTACATCAATAGATAGGAGACAAAAATATCCAATATTTATGACCATCAGCTTAAATGACTCTACAACCCCCTAGTTTATAGGCTCTAACTTGAAGGAATATCCAACTCCCTAGTTTACTAGCATCTACTGGAAGGAGGCTACAACTCCCTAGTAGTATAGTATATGTTACCCTTGATCATTGTTTTTCATCACTTGTCTTCTCTACATATGTTGGGTCATACTAATCATCGTCATGGATTATTGCATAATCATCATCCTCCCTATATTATCAAGTCTTCTCCAAGAGCATCAAACCCTAAAATAAGAACCCTCTCATACCTCGCAATACATGTAGAATCCCTATTCCAAGAATAATAAACCCAAGAATGTATAAGATACTCCTTTGATATGTCAAGTCTCCTTGCTATGCTTTCTTATCCACAATAGAAATTGTGCACTTTTCTTGATAAGAGGATGTGTGTAGTTGTGTAAGACATGCGTATTTTTAACTTGTATTTATACTAGTCCAAGGGATAAGTTTTTTTTCTAGGTCCAACATGTACTCTTTCAGCTGAGTTGACCTTACATTTCTGGTTGGACAGTCTTAAAGCCACTTGATTCAAGGGGATTAAATTCCTTAAACCCCCTACCAAAAATTATGTCCACCTCTTGGGCCTCTATTACATTTAGTAGAGTTGTGCTTGAAATTGCACCCCTGACTCATCCACATACTTCTCCTACGAGAGATAAATTTTGTTTCCAACTACCACAAGAGATATAGAAAGTGTCAGCATGAATAAGTATATGAAGAAGATGTACCTCTCATAAATGAAGAAGTTGCACCCTCCCATGAAAATGATACTTTAGAGGACCATGTTATGCTAGAACCTCATACTATGAATATATCAAGAAAGAGAAAACTTGTTTGGGTAAGAGAAATCATACAAGAAGCAGAGAAGTATGGAGCACTAGAAGTCTCCACAAGAGTAAGAAAGAGATCAAATCCATTCTCCAGTTATGTACCTTTGATGTGTGATCTTGTAGATCAAGAACCTACCAGTTATGAAGAAGTTGTACATAATAAAGAATGGGTAGAAGCAATGAAGGAAGAACACCAATCAATAATGAAGAATGATGTTTGGCATATATTTCCCAAACCCAAAGGCAAGAGTGTGGTATATTCCAAGTGGATCTACAAGATTAAGCATGCAACTGATGGAAGGATTGGGAAACACAAAGCAAGGTTTGTGGCTAGAGGATTCTCTCAGGAAGAGGGAATTGATTATGAAAAGACATTTGCGCCAGTACCAAGATACACTTTCATCAGAACCATGATGGCACTTGCATCGATGATGAAGTGGATTTTACACCAGATGGATGTGAATACAACATTCCTAAATGGTGTGATTGAGGAAGAAGTGTACATATAATAACCACAAAGATTTGAAGTTGAAGACAAACATTATCACGTATGTAAGTTGAAGAAGCCTCTGTATGGACTGAAGCAAGCTCCTAGAGCTTGGTATGGAAGGATAGGTAGCTTCTTGACAAACTTGGGATTTACCAAAAGTAAAGCCGACCCTAACCTTTACTTTAAGGTTATGGATGATAAACCTGTCATACTATTATTGTATGTGGATGATTTATTTCTGAAAGGAAATGAGAAACAGATTGTAGAATGCAAGAAGAAGCTCAATAAATAATTCAAGATGAAAGATCTTGGATTGATGCACTATTTTCTAGGCCTAGAAGTATGGTAGAGGCCAGAAGGAATATTTCTCAACCAAGAAAGTATGCTATGGAAATATTTAAAATATTTGATATGTTGGATTGTAAAGCCATGGCCACACCCATGGATACCAACCTGAAGTTGTTGTCTAATGAATCATCAAACTTAGTGGATGTGACTCAATATGAATAGATTATTGGGTTGTCGATGCATCTGATGAATACTATGTCAAATATATGCTTTGCCATGAACACCTTGCGTCTGTATCTAGTTAAACCTAGACGTGTTCACTTGATAGTTGCAAAACATGTGATGAGGTACCTGAAAGGTACGATGGACTTTGGACTATACTACAATGGAGATCATGACTATAGAGTGTATGTTTATACAAATGCATATTGGGATGGAAGTACTTCAGACAGGAAGAGCACTTCAGGTGGATGTTATTGTTTGGGATCCACGATGATCTCATGGTTTAGAAGGAAGCAATACAGTGTTTCTCTCAACACAGTTGAAGCATAGTATATAGCAGCTTGTTCTGTTAGTTATGAAGTTGTATGACTTTAGAAGTTGATGTCGGCCTATTTGATATGGAGCTGGATACCACGGTAATTCTATTTGAAAACTAGAGTTCTATAAAGATGACGAAGAACCCAATGTTCCATGATAAGTCGAAGCACATAGAAGTTCGGTGTTTTTATATACAGGACATGGTAAAGAAGGGAGCTATAAATCTCCAATATGTGAGTATTGATGAGCAAGTTATTGATGTGTTGATCAAGCCTCTGTCTTGAGTAAAGTTTGAATACTTCCCTCACAAGCTTGGTGTAGTCCGAAAATACTTTCCTCGTAAGGAGGAACAATGATGATGATGTTGTAGACTTTCCTCGTAAGGAGGAACAGTGATGATGATGTTGTAGACTTTCCTCGTAAGAAGGAACAATGATGATGATGTTGTAGACTTTCCTCGCAAGGAATAACAATGATGATAATGTTGTATACTTTCCTCGTAAGGAGGAACAATGATGGTGATGTTATAGAATTTCCTTGTAAGGAGGAACAATGATGATTATGTAAAAAACTTTTCTTGCAAGGAGGAACGATTATGATATGGACCCTCCTCAGAAAGGGGGAGAAGGTTGATGACATGGACCCTGCTCAAAAAGGGGCAGCTGGTTGATGACATGGATCCTCCTTGAAAATAGGGACCAGGTAGATTATGTAGACCCTCCTCGAAAAGGGGGAGCATGTTGATGATATGGACCCTCTTGGAAAAGGGGGAGAAGTTAAATGATGTGGACCCTCCTCGAAAGGGGAAGTAGGTCGATGATGTTGTAGTGGGATTGTATCACCCCTGGAAATTAGTCCTAAAGTGATCAACATAACTTTGTCTCTGTGTTATGAGAGGATTCTATCATCCTTGGATTTATGTCCTAAATTGATAGGGATTGATCATCCCATAATTGGATCTACAAACTTATGTATTCATGAGGCCTGAGGATTACATCATCCTTGGACTTATGTCCTGAAGTGATAGGGATTGATTATACCGTAATTGGATCTGTGAACTTATGTCTTCATGAGGCATGAGGATTGCATTTTCCTCAGACTTATGTCCTAAAGTGATCGGGATTGATCATCCCATAATTGATCTGAGGACTCATGTCTTCATGAGGCATGAGGATTGCATCATCCTTGGACTTATGTCCTAAAGTGATAGGGACCGACCACCACGTAAGTGTCTTAGAATTGCATAATCCTTGGAACTATACCAAAAAGTGATAGGGATTAATCATCCCATAATTGGATCATGTGTGTTGCAGGTTATGTTGTTGTTGATGATGATGTTGATCGAAAGATCAACTATGTTGTTGTTGATGTTGATGTTCATGATGATGTTGCTGATCGAAATATCAAGTATGTCTGCAAATGATGATGTTGATAAAAAGATAAAGTATGGATGTAGATGATGATGTTGATTGATAGATAAAGGGTTGTTGCAAAGGGTCAAACGATCGAGTGTTGAAAAGGATCAATTGATCTAGTGCTGCAAAGGATCGATTGATTGAGTGTTGCAGAACATCAAGATCAAAGATGAAGACTTGGTTTTGTAGAAGATGATGTTCCAGTGCTGAAGATGTTGAAGATGTTCCAATAACTATTCCAGTTGCTGGTGATTGTTTAAAACTTCCAATGACGTATAGATCTATCAACTTGATGATGTTGTAGATGCTCTCTCTCCTTTCTTTTGTAGTTGATGTTGTTGTTGTCAGTACAATACTCTTCTCGTTAAGGGGGAGTGTTGAAACATTGTAACTTCGAAGAATATTCTAAATGTATTTTACTAAAGTAGCCTATCAAAGATGTTTTATTCCTTCATCGAGATGTTACTATTGTATTTGTTCATCATAGAGTCATGAGGTAAAACCTACATTGTAAGTCGGGTCAATAGAACCCTCCTAAATATAATATAATATTGTTTTGAGTCTTCCTAGGTGAAGTCATCCTAGTAAGTTTTGAGGGGCTGACTTGTTAGGGAAAAAGTCAAGTGGAAGAAAAAGTATAAATAGAGGAGGTGTGTTCCTAATTTAAACACAACACACTCACATGTGTATAGCGTATAAGATGGAGAGAGAGAGAGAGAGAGAGATCTGCAAGGAGAAGGAAAATATGTTTGGGGTTTTATCTTTGTACTTTTGATACATCTATATTGTAATATCCCCCAAGTGATAAACTTTAATTATAATATTTTTCAAATACTATATTATTTTGAATGTGATTAGCAAACCTAGAATATGCTAATTAGTCCTTGGAGGATAGATGTAACTAAAAAATTATGCTTTTAATAAAAATCGAGAATGATGGGGACAACCATGTTGAATGAGGAAATTACGCATGCAACACTAGGCGACGTGAAGGTTCAATCTCAGCAATGTTACACAAGGCATGGGAATGCCAATATGGCACTAGTCCCACCCTAGGGAATGAAAGATGAAGTGGCCGTGGAAATTCCTGGGGGCAATTGGTCCTTAACTGCAAAAGACCTAGGAAAAAAATACTACAAATAAGGAAGCATATGCTAGGAGGCGGGACACCGCTGAGTATGTTAGAACAAGGAAATTCCTATTGTGTGAGCACTCTGTGTTTGGAAAGCTGCAAGAAACACTTGTTGTGTGAGAAATCTATGTTAGGCAAGCTAAAAGAAATACTTGTTGTATGAGCACCCTGTGTGAACCAAGTGATTTCTCACTGGAGAAATGGAACTAAATTTGACTACCACCGCTCTTGGCATGCATAGTTTAGCTCGGGGTGATTGAAGACGGAGATATTTATGCCTAATCAATGGTTGGGTGAAGTGTGCATGTTCCCTTTTCATTGCGGCTCATTTACACAAACAAGTCTCTTTATTGAATTTTTGTTATTGTTATTAAATTGAACTCGGGATATGTTTTTTTCATGTATATTTGTGTTTCAATGTCAAGGAAATGATAATTAGTAGCTTCAATTTCACTGATGGAAACAATTATTATGAACTATTATTCTCACACTCTGTTTTTTAGATGATTGTGCCTTGTATTGAGGAAAATGGCAACTCAAATGGTGTAATAGTTTATGTAAAGAGTCACCAGCATACTGCATGATTCCCTTTGATTTATGAGCTTAGGTAGTTTTTGTAGATGTGTGAATGTATGTTTCAATGTTGCTGCAATGATAAAACAATTCCCTTAGGTTTGTTGTTGAAAATATTGTTGATAAATGGGTGTGTGCTCATATGAGTATGATTGTATTGGTTATGTAGTTTATTAGTGGTTGATACCCTACTATGTTGATGACTAGCACTTGGGTTTTGTCATTCTCCTAAGAGGACTACTCTTGATCTGTTGGGAATGGTTATCACTGCATCAGATGCATAGATCATTGAAGAAGGAATGTGCCTACTCTGTCATTCAATCCCCTGGAACTTGTAGGTGAACTTAGTTTTCTGGAAATGGATACTCCCACTCTATTTGGATGACTATGACTTGTATTTGGTTATTTTGGGTTTCTTAATGGTTTTATAACATTCTGTAAAGAGTTACTTGCATACCATATGTTTTCCCTAGATTAAACACCAAGTGTAAGAGTTCCCTATGGGGAGGCTTGATCTTTGTTCTGGGTGGAACCATCCCAAGCTTAATGGAGTGCATGAATAAAATGTATAGTTTTGAAGGGGATTTGTTACACTTGCATCTACCACTTTGTCACTGAAAAGGTTTAGGCCAGTAAAATAGAGAATAAAGGACGGAGGGCCTAGATGTATAAAGGAGGATATCAAAGGTTGTAGTTGATTTCACCGAGGTAATACGCTCAGACTTAAGAATTTTGGTATTGACATGAAAAATTAACTTGGACGAAGAACCGACTGTCGGATGAATTGTGGTAGATATATCAACGATGGATAGATATTTCGCTGAGTAGACTTGCAAGAAAAAATGATTTGGGTGGATTTGTGAAATCTTGTACACCCTGCATGTTTTGATAGCTAAGATTTGATGAGGATGGAGATCGATGACGGGAGTCGATTATGCATCTTCAACCTCTGCTAATAAATTAAGCTTTCACATTTGTGAAATCCTGTAGGTGCCACATGTTTCAACGATGAAGATCAAATGATGATTTAGATCTACGACAAAGGTTCATTTCGATGTCAACCAATGCAGATAAATGAAATTTCTGGATTTGCCAAATTTGGTAAGCTGAGCGAGGATGAACGGTGAAGATCAAACGAGGATTTGGATCTATGGCAGAGGTTCATTTTGCAATGTCAACAAGAGCAGATAAATGAAATTTTCAGAAAATTTGGTAGGCCTAGTGAAGATGAATAATGAAGATCAAACGAGGATTTACATCTATGGAGGAGGTTCATTTCGCAATGTCAACAAGCATAGATAAATGAACTTTTTGTATTTATGAAATATTGTAGGTGCCACATGTTTCAACGATGAAGATGAAAGGTGAATATCAAATGAGGATTTATATCTACAGTGGAGGTTCATTTCGCAATATCAAGAAGCACAGATAAATGAACTTTCTGGATTTGCGAAATCCCGTAGGCCCAGCGAAGATGAACGGTGAAGATCAAATGAGGATCTACATCTACAGCAAAGGTTCATTTCATAATGTCAACAAGCGTGTATAAATGAACCCTCCTGATTTGTGAAATATGGTAGGGCTAGCGAGGATGACGGTGGTGATCTGAGCCACAAGATTGATGGTGGAGATTGACCCTGCAAGAATCAATGGTGTGGAAGAATTCAAGTGGAAAGATGGAAGAGGAAGGATCGAAGTGGAACTTTGAGAAAGTTGGAAGTCCACAACCTGAAATCCGTAGCCCACAAGATCGACGGTTGAGATTGACCCTGCAAGAATCAATGGTACTGAAGAAGTCAAGTGGAAAGGCGGAAGCAGAAGGATAAAAGTGGAACTTTGAGAAATTTGGAAGTCTGCAACCCGAAATCTGCATCCCAAAAGATCGACGGTTGATACTGACCCTGTAAGGATCAACAGTCTGGAAGAATTCAATTGCAAAGGCAGAAGCGGAAAGATCGAAATAGAATTTTGAGAAAGTTGGAAGTCCGCAACCCAAAATCTGCAACCTGCAAGATCAACAGTTGAGTTTGACCCCGTAAGAATCAACGGCGTAGAAGAATTCATGCGAAAATGCAGAAAGTGAACGAGTAAAGGTATTGTATCTCAGGATTTCCTAAGTCCGAAGTCGAAAGTTGGAAAGCAAAAATTGAACGAGTAGGTGTATCGTAGCTCGAAATTTTTGAAGTCTGAATCCTGGAGATGGAAGTCAGAAATTGAAAAAGTGTTGAGTGAGCATACCACATTTTAGGATTTCCGCTACCTGAAGTCGGGAGCCGAAGTCAAAAAGTAAAAAGTCGGAAAGCAGAAAAGTGACAAGTGAGCATACCAGATTTCAGGATTTTCGCTATCGGAAGTTGAAATCAGAAGACAAAAGCCGGAAGTTGAAAAAGACAGTTTCAGTGTGGAAATGACTTTTTCTGGTCGCAAAAGTAGATTTAATTGCATAAATTAATGTTGTTTGCATTTTAAGCTTAAGGATGAATTTTATTAAAGGGTATAGCCATAATTCATGTGGAAGAAATATGTGTGTGTGTGTGTGTGTGTGTGTATTCATTTTCGTAGGTTATTTGGGTATGTCACAAATGGTAACAGAGCTACAGGTTTCAACCCTATCGCCCTTTGGGACTACCTAGTTTCGTGGCATTATGGAAAAAAAATTGTTCTAACCTTGACATTTGTGTTTGGAATGTTTTGTGTACAAACAGGAATTTTTCTGAAACAAGGTACAGCGATGGCCTCACAAAATGATCACAAATATCCATCTGAAGAAGGTACACCAGTACCTCACCCAACGCAGCCAGAACCAGAGCGTTCTGAAGCCAGCCAGGTACTTGAAACCATGAAGAATTTGATAGGGGAAATGCAAAGCTTCAAAGCAAAAAATGAACAGCTGAAAAGTGCTCAAGAAAAATAACAAGAGCTCAATGAGATACTATTGCAAAGTTTGCATGAGGAAAACGATGGGGAAAAACCACCAGCAGAAGCAGGGAGGGACCTAAAAGTTGGAGACAGTGCTGAAAGAAAAGGGAGTTCCTCCCAGGAAACTCAAAAATCTAGGAATCAAGCCCAGACAACCGGGAAGAGAAAAGTAGACCACATGGAAGGAGAATTCAAGAAAATTAAACCCACTAGTTTTGTTGGGGAATCCAAGACTAGAGAAGAAGTGGAAGCTTGATTACTGGATATTAAAAATTAATTTCATATTTATAACTACTCCAGCAACATGAAGGTAAGGATGGAAGTCTACAACCTGAAAGGAAGGCCAGTATTTGGTGGCAGGACCTAAAGATCTCCCATGGGTTAAGAGAGAAGAACCTGGAATGGTCTGAGTTTAAGAAAATCTTCAAGAAGCAGTACTTATCAGAAACCTATTATGAAATAAAGACCAAGGAATTTTATGAATTGAAGCTTGGAAAAATGACCATGGAGGATCTCATCAATAACTTCCTAGATCTGCTACGGTTCATGCCTTACATTAATGATTAAAAGGTGAAGGTCCAACGATTCTTAAGCTACCCGCCAAAGTCTTACAGAGATCGGATTGAATTTGATAACCTGGAGACTATAGATGAAGTGTTAACAAAATCAAGGAATGAACAAAGGAATGACCTCTCCAAAGTCTGGAAGGACAAGAAGTAGGAAAATTTCAACCTACGGAAGAAGGGATTCCAGCCTCCACCCTTCAGTAACATGCCAAGGAATCCTCAAAGAAATTCCTACAACACAAAGGAACAGTTTTAGCATAAGGACAATAAACCTATGCACCTTGGACCAAAAGGGGCTACAGGAACCCCTAAAGAACCTCTGAAGTGTTGGGAGTGCGAGGGTCCCCACTTACAAAGGAAATGCCCACTCTTCGGTGAATCCAACAAAATTGTTCACAACTTACAAGAAGCTTCCACTATGGTAGAAATTGGAAAAATTTTCCACCGGATTAATGCAGCACTTGAAGATCGACAAGAAGATCACCAATCTGCATTCGTAGAGATTGAAGGTACTATCTCTAACTGAAAGCTCTCTATACTAATTGATCCAGGAGATACTCTAAGTTACATCACTCCTAAAATAATGGAGAACTATCAGCTCGCCAAGGTAAGGCATACAAGGCATTGGTTAGTCCAACTAACCACTGAGGCAAAAAGGAAGGTAATTGAGTTTATTGCTAATTGTGAAATTTCAATACAGGATCATGTAACTAGGATTAATTTGAATATTTTGCCTCTAGGGTCATATGATATGATTATTGGCATGGATATGTTAGAAAGGTATAAAGTAGTATTAAATTACTTTGATAAAACCTTTACTTATGTGGCTGAGGATAAAATTGTTAGGGAGGTAAGGGGTTTTAGTAAGCTTGTTTCCTTAAGGCAGATATTTGCCATGCAATTGATGAAGTGTTTGAGGAAGCGTTGTAAGCTCTATGCGGTAAAGGTTGTTGACCTACTCCTTAATGAAAACCCTACATCTATGAGGGACCACCTGGTGTTAAATAAATTCATGGATGTGTTCCCAGAGGAGATACCTGGACTGCCCCCTCAACGAGAAATAAATTTCTCCATTGAAATCATACCTGGGTCTGCTCCAGCATACAAAGTACCTTATCGAATGAGTATCCCTGAGTTAACATCATTGAAAATCCAGTTACAAGAACATCATTGAAAATCCAGTTATATCATGTCTAGTGTATCACCTTAGGGAGCCCCAATTTTATTTGTCAAGAAGAAGGATGGGACTTTAAGACTTTGCATAGAGTACATAAAACTAAATAAAGTGACCATAAAAAACAAGTATCCTCTGCCTCAGATTAATGATTTTTTCTATCAAGTAGCGGGGGGGGAGTCTTATCCAAGTTGGATTTGAGGTCTGGTTACCACCAGATCAGGATTAAGGAAGAATATTTTAACAAAACAACATTTAGGACCCGATATGGGCTTTAGGAATTCGTATTAATTCCTTTCGGCTACACCAATGCCCATGCTACATTTATGTGTCTGATGAATAGCATCTTTAACAAGTATTTGGATCAATTCGTCTTAATTTTCATTGACAATATCTTGATCTACTCAAGGACAGAAGAAGAACATCAACAACACTTGAGAATCATACTAAAGACCCCAAGAGACCGCCAGTTGTATGCTAAGTTCGAGAAGTGTGAATTCTTCAAGAAAGAAATTCAGTACTTAGGACAGGTCATCTTAGAAAAAGGGATTGCGGTAAATCCATAGAAGATAAAGGCAATTTTGGATTGGCATGTGCCTAAGGATGTCACTGACATTCGATCTTTCATGGGACTCATCAGGTACTACCAGAGGTTCATCCAAGGGTTCTCAAAGATAGCCTATCCTATTACTTCCTTACAAAGGAAGGGAGCAAATTTTGTATCATCTTTGAAGTGTCAGGAGAGATTTGAAAATCTAAAAGGACTGTTAACCATGGCCTCGATATTGAAGGTGGTTGACCCCTATAAAGACTACACAGTATGTATTGATGCTAGCAAGCAGGGATTGGGGAGAGTACTATCTAGAGAAGGGCATGTGGTATGTTACGAATCTCGCAAGTTGAAAGATCATGAACGAAATTATGTAGTGCATGATCTAGAATTAGCTACAGTAGTGCATGCCTTAAGGATGTGGCATCACTACCTATTAGGGAAAAGGTTCCTCTTATTGACAGATAACACATGCATAAAGAATCTTCTTACTCAACCTGGACTCAATGATAGACAAGCACGATGGATCTCCTTCTTAAGTGAACTTCACTTTGAAGCGAAGCATATCAAAGGTAAGAAAATAAAGTGGTTGATGCACTCAGTCGAAGAACTCACGAAGTGTATGAGATCACTATGAGTCAACCAAAAGGTGATCTATTGAGAAGAATAAAAATATCTAGCATCCATGATGTTGAATATGGAAATCTACTGAATAAATTGTTGAAACATGAGGTAAACTTGAATGGGGTAGAATTCAAAGTAGACCAGAAAGGATTAATTTGGTTTAAAAGATGATTTGAAATTGTTTGTTCTAAATGAATTGCACAGACCTCCTTATGCAGGGCACCCTGGTTACCAAAAGATGATAACAACCCTCAAGAAGTAATTATTTTGGCCTAAATTGAAGGCATATCTAGTGTAGTACCTATCTAAATGTTTTGAATGTTAACAGGTGAAGGTTGAGCATCAACATCCAACAAGTTTGTTACAACCCTTACCAATTCCTAAATGGAAATGGGAGGTAATATCTATGGATTTTATCATAGGTTTTCCATTAACTCAAAAACAACATGATTCAATTATGGTTATAGTTGATAAATTAAGAAAGTCTACTCATTTTATACCTGTGAAATCAACTTATAAGGTTGTCAATGTTACAGAAATATTCCTGAAGGAAATATTTCAACTTCATGGAGTTCTAAAGATGGTAATTTCTAACTGGGATGTCAAGTTTACATCAAAATTTTGGAAATCATTGTTTGTAGGGTGGGAAACCAAGATAAACTTCAGCACTAGCTACCACCCTGAAACAGATGGACAAATAGAACAAACAAAACAAGTCATCGAGGACATGTTGAGGATGTATGTCATGGAAAGTCCCACCAAGTGGGAAGACTATATGCATCTTGCGAAGTTTGCATACAATAATGGTTACCATGCCTCAGCCAAGATGAGCCCATTTGAAATCCTGTATGGAAGAAAGTCTAATACCTCTGTTAGTTGGGATATCCCGGTGGATTTTTTGATGGTAGGACCTGAAATGTTACAAGGCATGGAACAAATTGTTAGAGAAGTACAGAAGAATTTGAAGGTGGCGTAGGATCTCCAAAAGAGTTATGATGACTTGAAAAGACAGCATAAAGAGTTCTCGGCCAGGGATCATGTTTGCCTTCGATTCAATCCCAACAAGAGCTCCCTAAAACTGGAAAGTTGTACCAAATTGGCACCACAGTTCTCCGGACCCTTTCAAGTTCTAGAAAGGATTGGACCCATGGCATAAAATATTGCTCTTCCAACACACTTAAGAATTCATAATGTTTTTCATGTTTCGTTACTGAATAAATATGTTTATGATTCCACTCACATCATTGATTGGAATGTGGTACGGGTGGAACCAGAGGGAGAATTCCATATGGAACCTATGCGCATTATGGACAAGAAAGAAACTGTGCTTCAAAACTGAGTCGTCTCCTAGGTTAAGCTGTAACGGAAGCACCTTATCCCAGACGAGGTGACCTGGGAATTAGAAGATATCCTGTGAAATAAGTACCCAGGTCTATTTCTAGTAATTATGGAAGACGATTGAGAACATTGTGGACCATGTTACAATTAGGGGGAAAGGATGTAATATCCCCCAAGCGATAAACTTTAATTGTAATATTTTTGGAAGACTATTTTATTTTGAATGTGATTGGCAGACCTGGAATATTCCAATCGATTCTTGGAGGATAGATGTAGTTGAAACATTATGCTTGTAATAAAAATCAAGAATGATGGGGACAACCATGTTGAATGAGGAAACTATGCATGCGAGAGTGGGGGACGTGAAGGGTCAATCTCAGAAAGGTTACACCAGGCGTGGGAATGCTAGTATGGTGCTAGACCCACCATGGGGAATGAAATATATAGTGGTCACGTAAATTCCTAGGGGGAATTGGTTGTTAACTGCAAAAGGCCTAGGAAAAACAAAAAAACTACAAATAAGGAAGCATGTGCTAGGAGGCAGGATGCCGCTGAGTATACTAGAACAAGGAAATACTTGGTGTGTGAGAAATATATGTTAGGAAATCTAAAAGAAATACTTGTTGTGTGAACAATCTTTGTTAAGAAAGCTAAAAGAAATACTTGTTGTCTGAGCACCCTGTGTGAGGCAAGTGATTTCTCACTAAATAACTGGAATTGAGTTTGACTACCACCGCTCTTAGCATGCATAGTTTAGCTCAAGGGTGATTGAGGATAGAGAGATATGTGCCTAATCTACGGTTGGGTGGAACGTGGCTGTTCCCTTTTCATTGCGGCTCATTTACACAAACAAGTTGTTAGATTTTTATCATTCTAAGCTAGCATTATGATCTTAGGATCTTTAACTGAGAGAATAACATGCACAGCAATAAAACACAAGAGACAAGAGACACAAAGAATTTTCCTCGGGAAAACCATAAAGAAAAAAACCCCAAAACTTTCTCAAAGATAGAATGAGCACCAATGGCAGCAGTAAAAACCGAAAACAGAAAAGATGATCTCCACATGTTGTTCTCTCTCTCACACTTGAGAGATCTTCTCCTATCTCACTCATGCGCCCCAATGAGTGAGTGTGTGTGTGATAAATAGAGAGGCTCACTCTCTATTTATATTCTTTCATTCAATTGAAACCCACTCCAACATGTCAGCCTCACTTAACAATTACTTACTATAGCTGACATCTCTAGGAGTGTCTAATAACCCTAGTGCCCCATAACTTGTGGGGAATTGAACCCTTGACAAATAGGAGGGTTACCCACAATGGCTTGACATGAATTGTTCACATTATAGAAACCCCCAATCGGAACATCGGGGCATGACATGATTCAATTATATTACAAACACATCGTGGTATAATACATAAGATATACAAGTGAATACATTCCGAAGTTACAATTACATCAACACTCCCTCTTAACTAGGAAGGTATTCTCTTGACACAATTTATCAGCACAAGTCTTCTTCTCTGTATCATCTGGATCATCATTGAGTTCTCGTCATCTTCATCTTCAATTCATCTTCATATTCAGGTCATATTCATCTTCAAGTCATCTTCATCTAGATCTGGATCATCACTCGATCTGGATCATCATCACTAGATCTAGGTCATCACTCGATATGGATCATCACTGTTGGATATGGCATCAATTATGGATCATCACTTGATCTGGATCGTCACTGCTGGATCATCATCAAGTCTAGATCATCACTTGATCTAGATCGCCACTGCTAGATCATCATCAACTCTGGATCATCACTTGATCTAGATCGTCACTATTGGATCATCATCAAGTCTAGATCATCACTTGATCTAGATCATGACTACTAGATCATCATCAAGTCTAGATCATCACTTGATCTGTTTCGTCATCAAAGCTGGATCATCACTGAATCATCATCATCATTACTGCCTATGTTATCTCAATCAAATGGTGCTATCTCTTCATTCTTCTCATCACAGGAAGTTCTATAGAGCCAACCCTTTTTCATGCTGGTTGTAGGACAAGCCTCATTGTAGGTCTTCTTCAGTGCTTATATCTGACACTAAGTCAGAATGGCCCGCCAAGCTCTTACATCTGACCTCATCTTTTCAGAAAGGCACGCCCAACACTCACATCTGACCTCATCTTGTTAGAAAAGCCCAGCACTCACATCTGACCATGTGTAAACACATCGTGCCAGAATGGCTCAGCACTTATATCCAACCATGTGCGAACACACCGCATCGGAAGGGCTCTGCACTTACATCCGACCATGTTCGAAAACACCGCATCAAAAAGGCTCAGCACTTATATTCGACCATATTCAAAAACACCAAATCAAAAGGGCTCTACACTTACATTCGACCATGTTCGAAAACACCGCATCGAAAGGGCTCTCAGTCCCAGACTAAGGATTCCTGGTAACTGACCAGGTTCCTCCGTTCTCCCAAAGAATGGCATCAGCCCTTATATCTAATCAAGTGGGAACATATCCCTCAATCACATCAGAATGGCCATGCGCTCACACCTAATCATGTAAGACTACATCCCACAGTCATATCAGAACGGCCCTCAGTCCCAGACTGAGTATTCCTGGTAACTAACCAGGTGCCTCCATTCTCCCAGAGAATGGAAACTCAGCACCAAGCTGAGTATTCTTGGTAACTGACCAGGTGCCTACATTCCAAGAATGGCATTCAGCCATTACATCTGATCATGTAGGAACCAATCCTACAGTCACATCAAAATGGCTCAGCACTCATATTTGACATGGAAGGAACCAAATACTCTCACCATGACAGAATGGCTCAGCCCTTACATCTAACCATGGAAGGTGTTAGTGCCAGAAATTGTTCTTAGACTACTAGAAGAACAAGCCAACACAATCTCAAAAGTAAAATTAAATACAATAGGTTTTAGGGTTTTAAAAACTTTATCAGCAAGGAGGAAATAAACATCCACAAGCTAATACAGAACTTAATCATGCAAGTTGGATAAATTGGGGATCAAACACATCCCAATAAGCCATAAACATTACACATGAAATACTAATTCCACCCATAGGCTACAAGCATTTACATGAATAAACCTTTAAATAACAAATGAAATTGTAGACTGAGCAATCAAACAGATCAAAAATTAAAAAGCACGACAGGTAAAAGGGCTTATCAGTTTATATATAATCAATAACAGTCATCCACTTACATAAGAGTTATAAGTGCTAGCTTGAGAAATCAAAGCTCCAAAGCCTCTCCTTGAGTGAAAAACCCCCCCTCAAAACTGTATGTTTGTCTTCCTTTTATCATTACAAAAGTAAAGTAGTTCCATAACTACCTTCTAGGTCGAAATTTGAAACAGTTACATCAATTATTTACATGATAACTCAAAATCTTTAAAGATAATTAACCCAAAAATAGCAAATCGGATTTGGGGAAATTTGGTGAATTTATGGAAATTTGGGTCTCAAAGACGCCTTCATATCTCTTGATGCGAAACACCTGTGTAAAAACTGAGAGAGGTTTTCTTAAATGAGTATTTATAAACAAAAATATCTCTTGTTTATTCAAAATTCCTCTTCAATTGATCGGAATATGTTCTGCAAAATTGTGACTAAAACAGGAAATTATTAAATAATTAAAACCCTGAAAAATAGGCCACAAAGATGAATTCGAATCTCTCAAACTATAACATCTGTTGTAAAACTGAGAGAGGTTTTTGTGAATTAGTCTATTGTGGACAAAAACCTCTTTTTTTTTCCTTAATTCATTTTCATCTCCTCGTAATATTCTCCCAATGACAATGACAAAAAAAGGAAAAACGGAGTTGCTACAGGAATCTCCTCATGAAAATATTTGACAAAGCACTCAAAAATGAGAGTTAGATTATAAATAAAAACTTGGAATGAACTTTTATTATAAGTTTTTGAAAACTTAAAGATGTACATATTAACTAATCATCCCAAAAGACAAACCTTAAAACTAAAACAATGAAATGATTCAAGCATTAAAAGCATTAAATCCAACCAAAATTATTGATTGTCAAAAATTCTTAAAACCAACATAAAATATAAAATCATTTTAAACCAACGGTTGAAAATTAGGACAAAATGAACAGATAAACTAAGAACAAGATCTTGTTATAACATCTGGCTCTTGCTGCGGGATGAAGTCCTCCTTATGAGGCTTCAAGAACCTGTAGACCTTGTGCCTTATTCATTGGGTGATGGAGTCATTTACAAAATCTCTACAACTTTGTCAAACTCTAAACACATACCTCTGAAATGAAAAAATACTACTACAAACCAGCATACTGAAAAGAATCTGCATTCTCGTATAGTGATCTTATTCTGCTATTTACTCCTACTTCTAATCGGAGGAAACAACCTAATCAAGTGTAATCATACTTCCAGTGAAGCCAAGAAACCATTTGACTGAGAATCATAATTTCATGCATGCTACTGTTTGAGAAAACCCACAAAAGATGTGATAAATGCAATAAAGAGTCTGTAGGAAGCTGATACTTATGACTGGAAATAGGAAGTATGCCAAAATATGGAGCATTAGAAACCTTTGAAAAATACAACTCCATCCAAGAAGCCACGGGATCATGAAATTTCCGATTTAAAACTTCAATGTCTTCATTATATTCATCATAAAGTGAAGCATTCTCTTCCTCTCCATTACTGTTCTTTTTAAACTTTGGATAAAAAATGGAAACCAAAGGCTTTTCAAACTGCTTCTCGACCTTTAAATAAAACCCTTGATCAAAACTTAAACAAAAAAAATTCTGAAAGTGACCATAAGTCAAGAATGACAACTTATTTCTTATATCAATAGTAAGAGGTTGAAGAGCAGCAACTTCTTCTTCATAACATGATAATCTCATAGCAGGAACTAAGAAATTTCTACTATAATCCACTGAAAGTATATTATCATCGAAAAAGTCAGTAAACTAATATGAAGAATCAACATAAGCATCATTTATATCCTTGTTCATATGAAAATCTGAAAATGATGAAGAAAACTGTCTTAAATCTGAATGATACCTATGTTCTTCTTCCTGTTCATAAGATTGTATATCTTCAACATGAGCCTGATCTCGAAGCATTTTGCAAGCTCGGGTATTCTCCTCCACTCCTTTTGCATCCTCAAACAATTGTCTTAAAGATGATGATTTCCTTTCTAACAAGAAAAAGACAAGATCTGAATGTTGAGCCATAACATAATATACCATAGCAAGTTTTTCCGAACGTCTGATCTCCGTAGGCATACTTATATAAAAGCTTTGAAACCTCCAATTAAATTTAGTATTTGGCTCATCATTTTCCCTTTTCAAACTATAAAATTCAGAAAGAAATTGATCATAAGATTTATTCTTACCACAATACTTAAAAAAGACATCATGTAACTCTTCCCACGATCCAATTGAATCGGCTTTTAAATTTCGGAACCAAAACCCAACATCTCCAGCAAAGGATTTTGAAAATAACCTCATGACAACATCCTCATGCATGATTTCAAAATTATCAATGAAATTATGAAAAGATTCTAAATGCTTCTCTGCTATAATATGGTCTTTTCCAGTAAAATGGGGAAGATATTCAACAAAGTAGGAAGGGTAAGGATGCCAGAGAGATGGCAGCCTAAGAGGTCTAAACATCTTCTGTCTGAGTCTAGACTGAAAATCTGTGAGTTGAAAATGAGGTTCAACAAGTTGTTCGCAAGTTTCAATAGTGATGGTAGAAGGTAATAGATTAGCTTTATTCTCTACAAGATTACCAAAATAATAAGCTTCAAGAGATATGGGTATATGTATATCATGTTAAACATGTATTTCAAATAAAGGAATAGGATCAACATCAATAACACAAGAAGAATGCATATTTTCTTCTTCCAAAGTGGGATATGTACTTGAAGGTTTATGATCATCGAAATAGACAAAACAAAAAATAATTATTTTGACATGCAATGGGAAAGATAGGAAAGAATTGATGAATAAGAACAAAACCTCATGGAGTAAAGTAACAAGCTGATATCCAGTCTTTCCATGTGGCTTCTTCATTTTTCTGTCAACAAAATTTTCCTTGCAGTGGAATCTTCAATCGTGGAGTCACCGGTGAAAATTTGTAGTCTAAAATATTTTCTGATTTTGTTCACCTCTCAAAATCAGAAGAATAATGATACCCAGGGAATATATACTTCAGCTTCATCCCCGACAACGACGCCAAAGATGTTAGTGCCAGAAATTGTTCTTAGACTACTAGAAGAACAAGCCAACACAATCTCAAAAGTAAAATTAAATAAAATAGGTTTTAGGGTTTTAAAAACTTTATCAGCAAGGAGGAAATAAATATCCAAAATCTAATACAGAACTGAATCATGCAAGTTGGATAAATTGGGGATCAAACACATCCCAATAAGCCATAAACATTACACATGAAATACTAATTCCACCCACATGCTACAAGCATTTACATGAATAAACCTTTAAACAAGAAATGAAATTATAAACTGAACAAATAAACAGATTAGAAATGAAAAAGCATGACAGATAAAAGGGCTTATCAGTTTATATATAATCAATAACAGTCATCCACTTACATAAGAGTTATAAGTGCTAGCTTGAGAAATCAAAGCTCCAAAGCCTCTCCTTGAGTGAAAAACCCCCCCTCAAAACTGTATGTTTGTCTTCCTTTTATCATTACAAAAGTAAATTATTTCCATAAATACCTTCTAGGTATAAATTTGAAACAGTTACATCAATTAGTTACATGATAACTCAAAATCTTTAAAGATAATTAACCCAAAAATAACAAATCGGATTTGGGGAAATTTGGTGAATTTCTGGAAATTTGGGTCTCAAATACACCTTCATATATATTTATCCGGAACACCTGTGTAAAAAATGAGAGAGGTTTTCTTAAATGAGTATGTTATGAACAAAAACCTCTCTTGTGTTTTCAAAATTCATCTTCAATTGATCGGAATATGTTCTGCCAATTTGTGACTAAAACAGGAAATTATTAAATAATTCAAACCCTGAAAATAGGCCACAAAGATGAATTCGAATATCTCAAACGATAACATCTGTTGCAAAAATGAGAGAGGTTTTTGTGAATGAGTCTATTTTCGAAAAAAACCTCTTTTGGTTTTCCTTAATTCATTTCCATCTCCTCGTAATCTTCTCCCAATGACAATGACAAAAACAGGAAAAACAGAGCTGCTACAGGAATCTCCTCATGAAAATATTTGACAAAGAACTCAAAAATGAGAGTTAGATTATAAATAAAAACTTGGAATGAACTTTTATTATAAGTTTTTGAAATCTTAAAGATGTACATATTAACTAATAAGCCCAAAAGACAAACCTTAAAACTAAAATAATGAAATGATTCAACCATTAAAAGCATTAAATCCAACCAAAATTATTGATTGTCAAAAATTCTTAAAATCAACATAAAATATAAAATCATTTTAAACCAACGGTTCAAAATTAGGAAAAAATGAACAAATAAACTAAGAGCAAGATCTAGTTATAACAGAAGGAACCTGATCCTCTCACCATGTCAGAATGGCTCTAGGTCTCATCATTTCCCCTTAGAGGGAACCTCGATCTAGAGAACATCAAGCTTCTCCCTAAAGTACTCAAACTTCACTCTAGCCAATGGCTTCGTCAACACATCAACTCTCTGTTCATTCATCGCAACATACTGGAGCTTCACTTCTCCTCTCAGCAACATATCCCTAATATAGTGATACTTGATCTCGATATGCTTCGACTTGCCATGGAACACTGGGTTCTCTGAAAACTTCACACAACTCTAGTTGTCGCAATATATACAAGTAGCATCCAACTAGAGATCAAAGAAATCAGACAGTAGCTTTCTCAGCCACACTGCCTCGCAACTAGCTGAACAAGCTATGACATATTCTACTTCAGCTATACTTAGTGCCACATAGGAATACTTCCTGCTAAACAAAGAGATCATACATGATCCCATACTAAAGCAGCATCTTGAAGTGCTCTTCCTATCGATGGCACTGCCTACCCAATCTAAATCAACATAACCTTCCAGGTTAATCTTTTGATTCACCTCATACTTGAGCCCTTAATCAACTGTACCCTTCAGGTACCTCAGATTATGCTTTGCAGCAATCAAGTGAACATGTCTCGAATCTGTCAGGAACTAGCTCAAGGTGTTCATAGCAAAGTAAATATCTGGTCTCGTGTTCGTCATGTACATCAAGGACCCAATCATCTGACGATACATCATAGCATCAACCGCTTCTGATGAAGCATCACTCAATAGCTTCAGGTTCGATGCCATAGGTGTGGTTATGGCCTTGCATTCCATCATCCTAAACCTCTTCAGGATCTCTACTGCTTACTTCCCTTGTCCACACCTCCATGCCTAGAACGTAGTGCATCATCTCCAAGTCCTTTATCTCGAACTCGGCAGCAAGTCTTCTTCTTGCAAATTTAATGAGTTCCTCTTTTCTGTCAGGAACAAGTCATCGACATATAAAAGGAGCATCACTGGTCTTCTATCTTCAACCTTGAAGCAAAGTTTGGAATCCACTTTACTCTTAGTAAAGCCTAGAGTCATCAGTAATCTGTCCATCCTGTCGTACCATGTCGAACCTCAAGATCTTTTGCAGTCACTCCCTCTGAAGCGGAGCATCATTCTCCCTCTGTCTTTCGTACTCTATGCACTGAAACATTCTATACCGAAGTGACAAGTAGCTTCCTCTGCTACTAATATTCTATGTATCCATCTAGGATCATTGGATACCAAGATCCTCTATCTTGAACTTTTTCAAAAGTTCTTCTCACACCCATCTATGAGCTTGTCATCCTCTATATACTTTCATCTTCAACCTTGTAGCAAAGGTTCGGGTCTTCATCAAGCTCCTCATGTATGTCTTATCCCATGGGTGTCTTCTGAGCTCGTACAAGGCCTTCTTTCATTTGCAAACATGATTCTTCCTATCATGTGTATTTCTAGTGGCTGCAAATGTCTCTTCATAGTCTATGCCTCATGCTATGAATCTTGCCTTGTATCATATGATGTTTCCATCTACTACATGATGGAACTACGAACCTCTCTTCAGTATTGATGCTGCATCCTAGACATCATTCTTCTTGAACTGATCTTCCCTTTCTTCTTGGTTACTTCTTCATAGCTGGAAGGTTCTGCATCAACGATGTCGCTGCATTCTTCATATTATTCTTTATCTTGAACTGTCGTTACAAGTCTCATCCTTCTTTGCTTGTAGGTGATTGTATGCAATCTTTCTTACAAGTCAAATGCATTAGTTGTATGGTTAGAAACATTTCATAAGGTATATTCATAATGAAAATTCTTATGCATAAAAGTATGATCATGCAACTATTTTAGCCAATACAACATCCATCCATATCTCATGGAAACTTTCTAGATGCCTTCCATCTCTACCAAGACAACATTGAGATTGTGCACTAATCCAATATGTCAGCAAAGAGGTTTCATTCTAGATAAGTAGCAATGGAGTGTTGTATAGAACCATGAGCTACTTACCCATCACATGCATATTAGTAGTATACTATCATTAATGCAAACATTCCATCATGCGTAATACATCAACTGAATATAAACAAATGCATAACAAAAACAATATCATGAAATGACAATTGAATACTTATCTTTATTTGTTTCATGGGTAGACTCCTTCTTGATCCTTCCACTTCATCATATTCTTCATTCATGACTTCATCATTTATTAACCAAATGATCAATATGGATAAGAGGTTCTTCAAGAGTTGAGTTCTTCATATTCCTCATTGCTTGAGGGATCTTCTTTGGATGGTTAGAGCTTGATCTTCAATTGCTCCCATCTTCTCTTCTCTTCTCATGAGTTGAGCTTCTTCTTCTTCCCAGAGTCTACTAAAAATAATCACTTCCTTCTTGCACACATTCCTTCAATGAATGAATCGCATGATCCTGGGAGACCATTTAAGGTGGCTATCACCACTTCTGCATTCTCCACTTCTTCTTCTACTGCTTCAAGTTGTTCTGCATTCTGGATCTTGACATTCTTCAACTGTTTTCTCAAAGACATCTTCTGATTTATGTTCTTCCATTCAAATAGCTTGGTCAAGGAATCAAACATCTTCGGTGTCTTTAGGGAAGACACTTGTGGTACAAGTTGATCCATGATTGAATCAGCAATGATCTTCTTGGCCTTGACCAAGTTCTTCTTGTGTAAGGCTTTGAGCCTCATGTCCCTCAAGAACTGGAACCTCTCTACTCATCTAGTTGTCCAATTCATTTTCTTCAGAGAGATCATATACTTCCATGCTTGGAAGTTTTCAACTTCACCAAGCTTATCATCAATCTGAAGTGATAGATCATTTGGAAATGAGAACCTCAAATGAAAATAGCAAAAGATTAGATCTTACCGATTTGAGGAGTCCGTCCTAGTTCTGGAGCTGGTTGATCTAGGGTTTGTCAGAGAAACCCTAATTTTCAAAACCTAGAATATTTCATATCTGATTGGATAGAAAGATAGACCTGTTCAAGTTGAGCTGTCCAATGTACTTCTTTTCTGAAAATAGTGGAGGGAAGCTCCCGAAACAGGAAGCCCTAGTTTTCCAATTTCTCCTACATAAATGTCTGATACTATTTTTGTGGTATCTCCAAAATTACTACTTCCCTATGTCTGAAACTTTGCACTAAGGTAGCCTCGCATGTCCCTATTCCAACACAATAGGTTTCATCAGAATGGGTTTCACCAATTGGGACTTATGATCATTTTCCCAAGGTGACCTGTTATAGGACTGTTTAGAACAGTGAAGTTATACGGACTTCCACGTGTCATTGTTTCATCTTCTGGGTCTGAAATTCGGACCACAGAAATTACAGTCCATGCCCTTTTTGGAACATCTTCATAAATTTCATTTGGACCTTTGTAACCCAAGATATAGCAATTCTCCCCAGGTGTCATGTTTAGGGATGAATCCTGGAAGAGGCTGGAACCCTAACTTGGAGGGATCGTATCTCCTAGAATGTAGCGAATCTGAGGAAGAATTTTGGAAACAGTGTAAATCAGGATTTGATCGTCGACATGTGAAAGTTTCAGCTCCTGGGCTTTCTCCAATCCCAAGATATACCAAAATTACCAAAACTTATCATTTTTAATATTTAGGGCTTTTCCAGCTTGGGGTCAAACTAGGGTTTGAATTTCCAAGAGTTATACCCAACCAAAAATCTCAATCTTGGTCTATAAACTTTGATTTTGATGAGGAGAGAAATCCTATGCTGGGCTCACTCAAAAATTCTTGTTCTGCAAGAAGCCCTAATTTCCCACATCAAAAACTGAAAATGCCCGGAATCGAATTCCGCTTCGACAGAAAGATGTGCCCTTCAATGGAGAGTGACCTAGCATACTTTTGCTGATGGATTGTGGAGAGAGACCCAAAAAGTAAGAAGCCCTAGCATCTATAGCCGCACAATGTCTTCTTCTCAGGTTAGCTCTAATTCCATGTTGGATTTTTTATCATTCCCATAATTGGATCTACGGACTTATGTCTTTGTGAGGCATGAGGATTGCATCATCCTTGGACTTATGTCCTAAAGTGATAGGGATTGATCATCCCATAAAGGACTTATGTCTTCATGAGGCATGAGGATTGCATCATCCTTGGATTTATTTCCTAAAGTGGTAGGGATTGACCATCCCGTAAGTGGCCCAGAATTGCATCGTCCTTGGACCTATGCTCAAAATTGATAGGGATTGATCATCTCGTAATTGGATCATGTGCGATGCAGGTTATGTTGTTGTTGATGATGACGTGGATGGAAATATCAAGTATGTTATTATTGATGATGATGTTGTTGATCGAAATATCAAGTATGGATGGAGATGATGGTGTTGATCGAAAGATCAAGTATGGATGTAGATGATGATGTTGATCAAGAGATAAAGTATTGTTGCAAAGGTTCAAGAGATCGAGTGTTGCAAAGGATCAGGTGATCGAGTGTTGCAGAAGATGAAGACTCAATTTTGTAGAAGATGATGTTCCAATGCTGAAGATGTTGAAGATGTTCCAATAATTATTCCAGTTGTTGGTGATTGTTTAAATCTTCCAATGACGTATAGATGTATCACCTTGATGATGTTGTAGATGCTCTCTCTCCTTGCTCCTACAGTTGATGTTGTTTTTTTTCAGTACAATACTCTTCTTGTTAAGGGGGGGTGTTGAAATATTGTAACTTCCAAGAATATTCTAAATGTATTTTACTAATGTAACCTATCGGAGATGTTTTATTCCTTCATCGGGATGTTACTATTGTATTTGGTCATCATAGAGTCATGAGGTAAAACCTCCATTGTAAGTCATGTCAGTAGAACCCTCCTAAATATAATATAATATTGTTTTGTGTCTTCTGAGGTGAAGTTGTCCCAGTTAGTTTGTTGGGGCCGACTTGTTAGGGAAAAAGTCAAGTGGAAGAAAGAGTATAAATAGAGGAGGTGTCTTCCTCATTTAAACACACATACTCACTTATGTATAACACATAGGGGAGAGAGAGAGAGAGAGAGAGAGAGAGAGATCTGCAAGGAGAAGGAGTACATGTTTGGGGTTTTATCTTTGTACTTTTGATACATCTATATTGTAATATCCCCCAAGTGATAAACTTTAATTGTAATAATTTTGAAAGATTAATTTATTTTGAATGTGAATAATAGACCTGGAATATGCCAATCGGTCCTTGGAAAACAGATGTAATTGAAACATTATGCTTGTAATAAAAATCGAGAATGATGGGGACATACATGTTGAATGAGGAAACTATGCATGCAAGAGTGGGGAATGTGAAGGGTCAATATCAAGAAGGTTGCACCAGGCTTGGGAATGCCAGTATGGCACTAGACCCACCCTGGGGAATGAAATATGTAGTGGCAGTGGAAATTCCTATGGGGAATTCACCATTAACTGCAAAACAAAAAAAACTACAAATAAGGAAGCATATGCTAGGAGGCGGGACGCCCCTGAGTATGTTGGAACAAGGAAATACTTGTTGTGTGAGAACTCAGTGTTAGGCAAGCTGAAAGAAATACTTGTTGTGTGAGTACTCTGTGTTAGGAAAGATGAAAGAAATACATCTTGTGTGAGCACCCTGTGTGAGTTAAGTGATTTCCCACTAGAGAACTAGAACTGAGTTTGACTACCACTGCTCTTGGCATGCATAGTTTAGCTCGGGGGTGATTGAGGATGGAGAGATGTGTGCCTAATCTACAGTTGAGTGGAACATGCTAGTTCCCTTTTCATTGCGGCTCATTTACACAAACAAGTCTCTTTACTGAATTTTTGTTACTGTTATTTGATTGAACTCGGGATATGTTGTTTTTGTGTATATTTGTGTTTCAATGTCAAGGAAATGATAATTAGTAGCTTTAATTTCACTAATCAAAATAATGCTTACGAACTATTATTCTCACACTTTGTTTTTTAGATGATTGTGCCTTGCATTGAGGAAAATGGCAACTCAAATGGTGTAACAGTTTCTGTAAAGAGTCACCTGCATACTGCATGATTCCCTTTGATTGATGAGCTTAAGGCATGTTTGTAGATGTATGAATGTAATGTTGTTGCAATGATAAGATAATTCCCTTAGGTTTGTGTTGAAATTATTGTTGATAAATGGGTGTGTGCTCATATGAGTATGATTTCATTGGCTATGTAGTTGATTAGTGGTCGATACCCTACTCTATTGATTCCCTGCACTTGGGTTTTGTCATTCTCTTAAGAGGAGTACTCTTGATCTATTGGGAATGGTTATGACTACATGGGATGCATAGATCACTGAAGAAGGAATGCACCTACTTTGTCTTTCAATCCCCTGGAACTTGTAGGTGGACTTAGTTTTCTAGAAATGGATACTCATGCTCTGTTTGAATGATCGTGACTTGTATTTGGTTATTTTGTGTTGCTTAATGGTGTCATGACATTTTCTAAAGAGTTACTTGCATACTGTATATTTTCCCTGGATTAAACACCCAGTGTAAGAGTTCCCTATGGGGAGGCTTGAGCTTCGTTCTGGGTGGAACCATCCCAGGCTTAATGGAGTGCATGAATAATACTAATAGTTTTGAAGGGGATTTGTTACACTTGAATCTACCACTTTGTCCCATAAAAGGTTTAGGCCAGTGAAAGAGAGAATAAGGGATGGAGGGCCCAGATGTATAATGGAGGAGATCAAAGGTTGTAGATGATTTTGCAGAGGTAAGACGCTCATGCTTAAGAATCTTAGTATTGACAGGAAAGGTTAACTTGCAGGAAGAACCTAACGTCAGATGGATTGTAGTAGATAGATCAATGGTGGACGGAGATTTCGCTGAGTAGACTTGAAAGGAAAAATGAGTTAGGAGGATTTGTGAAATCATGTACACCACGATGTTTTGATGACTGAGATATGATGAGGATGGAGATCGATGGCAGGAGTTGATTTCACATCCTCAACCTGTGCGAATAATTTAATCTTTAACATTTGCGAAATCTTATAGGTGTCGCATGTTTCAACGATGAAGATCAAATGAGGATTTATATCTATGGTGGAGGTTCATTTCGCAATGTCAACAAGTGCGAATAAATGAACTTTCTAGATTTGTGAAATTCAGAAGGCCCAGCAAAGATGTGTTGATGGAACCCACCAACAAAGCCTCATCGATAGAGGTTCCAGTACTATCGACGTCCTGCAGCGCGATCTCCCTAAGCACCAACCCGAACAAGTTTTACCCTGTCCAGCAATGTCTGCGAAGCAGACGAGGTCTCACCCGAGGCGTTCAAGGGAGAGTTGTCAAAACTGAGTTTCCGACAGTGGGAAAGGAGGACATGAGGATCCAACTGGGGGGAACCATGACTTATGCAATCACCTTATTTGATCACAGCATTAATTATGAAACTTCATACTGCATCCAACAGTCACAGAGATTTAACAGATCGCATTACCAGAGCAAGGAGAAACTAAGTCACATCATTATATCAGAGCAGAATCATAGCATCATAACAGATATATATAAATCGCATTGCATCATTATAACAAAAAGAAGTACTGCCACATCATAACATACAACA
The DNA here is from genome assembly GCA_001517045.1 of Pseudotsuga menziesii. NCBI lineage: Eukaryota > Viridiplantae > Streptophyta > Pinopsida > Pinales > Pinaceae > Pseudotsuga > Pseudotsuga menziesii. The sequence goes on along the minus strand of LPNX010545408.1, from coordinate 174,163 downwards.
GATAAGGATTGAACTGTACTCAGCACATCTTATATTAATCTTGCACAAATATGCCACATTACACAATCCTTCTCCAAAACTGGAGAGTGCATCAAAAGAAACCCAGACAAAATCGCAATCAAGACAGAACAATCTCTAGCTCAGAGTGTGCCAATTGCAATGCCAAAATCATGTATGTTTATCGTTACAAAAATGGATCTATAAATAGGCTTACACCTTCACTGCAGGGGTATCATGTACATAATTTTTCAATATGGATATACGAAATACATTATGTATTCTAATATTAGGTGGAAAAGCTAACTGATATGCCACTAGCCCAACTCTTTCCAATATTTCGAATGGTCCACAATACCTGGGTGCTAATTTAGCACAACTCCCCAACTTAAAGGACTTGTTTCTGGGTTTTACCTTGACAAATACATCCTCACCTACTTGGAATTATTTCGGTGTTCTTTTAAGGTCTGGATGACTCTTTTGTCTGTCATGTGCAGTTTTCAGATTGCTTTGTACCCGTTTCACTGTTAGTTCTAGTTCTTTTAACAAGTCAAGTCCTAATATCAACCTATCAACCAAATTACTCCATGAAATAGGAGTATTACACTTGCTACCATACAATATTTCAAAAGCACTAAATTTAGCTGAAGCTTGATAATGGTTATTATACGCAAATTCAACTAACTACAAATAATCTTCCCATTTATTTGGATAGTCTCTAACATACATTCATAATATGTCTTCTAGAACTTTATTGACTCTTTCTATTTGTCCATCTGTTTGTGGATAATAAGAAGTACTAAAATTTAATTTAGTATCTAGTCCTTTAAACAATGATTTCCAAAAATTACCAGTAAATTTAGGATCTCTGTCAGAAACTATTACCTTCGAAATTCTGTGCAACCGAAAAATTTCTTTCATAAAGATATCAGCAATGTTAGAAACCTTATGAGTAGTTTTGACAGGTATAAAATGTGCTTCCTTGCTTATTTTTTCTACCACTAACATTATGGAATCGTTTTGTTTCTAGTTTTTAGGCAATCCAATTATAAAATCAAGACTGATAATTTCCCATTTCCAATTTGGAATGGGCAATGGTTGCAAAAGACCTGTTGGGTGTTGATGCTCAGCTTTAACTTGCTGACATTCTATACACCTAACTATATATTCAACAACTTAATTCTTCATATTAGGCCGAAAATACTATTTTCTTAGTTCATTGTTATCATCTTTTTATACCCCAGATGTACGGAATAAGGACTTTTATGTACTTCATTTAAAATTAGCAATTTAATTTCTGGTATGTTAGGTACATAAAGTCTATTTTTATACAACATTAAGCCTTTTTCATTTAAACTGAAATCTATTTTTACATTTTCAGATTCATTATTAGTTACCTTTTCTCTTAGATTTTGGTATTCTTTGTCCATTTTTATCCCTTCTTCCAATTTATATTCATTCTTGCATTTTTGCTTAAGGCATCAATCACTTGGTTTTCCTTTCCTTTGATGTGTTTGATCTCAAAATCATATTCTCTAAGGAAGGCTAACCATCTAGCTTGCCTTGCGTTCATATTTTGCTGATCAAACAAGTATTTTAAGCTTATGTTATCAGACATTAATAGAAATATTTTACCAATTAGATGATGGTGCCACATTTTTAGAGCATGAATTATGGCAACCAATTCTAAATCATAAGTGGCATAATTCTTTTCATGTGTTTTTAACTTCCTTAATTCATAAGCGATTACATGACCTTCTTGTGTTAGTAACCCACCCAAACCTTCATTGCATGCATCAGTGCACACAACAAAATCCTTGTTTGGATCTATTATTTTTAATATAGGTGCAGTAGTTTACAATTCTTTTAATTTATTAAAACTTTCTTCACACTTTTGATCCCATACGAATCTTTTTCCCTTTTTCTGCAAATATGTTATGGGATTCGCAATCTTCAAGAATCCTTCTATGAATTTATGGTAATAACCCTTAATTCCCATGAATGATCGTACATCTGTTACATCTTTAGGAACATGCCATTAATTTACTGCATTTATCTTATCTGGGTCTACTGATATTCCTTCCTTGGATATCACGTGACCTAGATACTATATTTTATCTTTGAATAAATCACATTTAATGAATTTACCATATAGTTTACGTTCTCTCAGAACCGTAGTATTATTTGCAAGTGTTCATCATGTTCTTCTTTTGTTTTCGAGTAAATTAATATGTCGTCTATGAAGATGACTACAAATCTATATAAGTATTTACTTGAGACATTGTTCATTAAACACATAAAAGTTGTTGGAGCATTTGTTAGCCCAAAGGGCATAACTACAAACTCATAGTGCTCGTATCGGGTTCTAAAAGCAGTTTTAAAATATCTTCATCTTTAACTATGACTTAATGATATCCAGATCTCAAGCCTATTTTTGAAAATATCATCACTCCACGTATTTGATCAAATAGATCATCGATACAGGACAATGGATATTTGTTTTTAATTGTCATTTTTTTTAGGTGATAGTAGTCTATACATAAACGTAATGTACCATCTTTCTTTTTAACGAATAAGACAGGTGCTCCCCAAGGGGATATACTTGGTCTTATATAATTTTTGTATATTAGTTCTTGTAGTTGTAGTTTTAATTCGTTAAGTTCTAATATGTTCATTTGATAAGGAGCCTTTGAATTAGGTATAGCTACTGGTACTAACTCAATAGTAAAATCCAGATCTCTTTTTGGAGGTAATTCTAGAATTTCTTTCGGGAAAACATTCGAGAAATCTTGTAAGATTGGAATATCATCAAATTTCAGCTTATCTTCTTTATCCATTTGTTCATTATTTATTATATGTATAGCAAAAACTTTACATCTTTTTCTTACAGCCTTTTTCATTTGTAATGTTGAGATTTGTTTAATAGAAACTTTCCTAGGTATCCCTTTAACTGTAATTCTTTCTCCTTTATCATTTAAACAGGTAAATGTTTTCTCAAAACAATTTAAAACTACTTGATGTATTTCCAGCCAATCCATGCCTATTAAAACATCATAAGATCCTAACGGTAATACATTTAACTTTACTTGAGTTTTAAACTGATTTATAAACATTTCACAGCTTTCAACATAATTAACTATTTTTCTTTTGGTTCCTGTGGCTAACTGAACCAACCAAGACTTTTCAAACTTTTTCAAAGATAAATTGCATTTTCCTGCTATGCTAGGTGACACAAAGCTCAAACTAGCACCTAGGTCAATCAAAATAAAAACATGCTAGTTTTGTATCATACCTTGTACTGTCACCATGGAGGTTTGATGATCATCTTGTCGATTCTCCAAGGCTGCATTAATTCTAGGCATTTCATTTGCTACGTCACCAACTGTTTCTTCCTCCTGAATAATGTGTACATTGTTGTAATTTCTCCTTCTGTTCGGACATTCCTTTGCGTAATGTGGTCGCTGGCATTCTCATCACTTTATGGGTTCTTTCTGTTCATTATTTTTAAAATAATTATTAGGGATGTCTCTTCCTTTTGGTGCTGTAATATTTTGTTGTGTTTTACCTTTAAAATCTGTTCTTGGATAAGTATTCTTGGAGAAATTCTGAGAATTATTTTCAAAGCTTTTATTAGGCTTAAACCCTTTTCTTTTCTGATCAAAGTTACTTGTTCTTTTATTTTTCCAGTTAGGTATGCTTTCTTTCCTATTTTTACTCTGTTCGTAACATAAGTTAGCTATTCTCATTTCCTCTTCAAGGGTCTTTGGATTATCAAATTCAATGTTGTCCTTGAAACTAGTAGGAAAACAACTCAGAAACCTCAGTATCTTAGTCTTTTCGTCAATTATGTACGGTACATATCTTAATAAACTTAAGAATTTACTACTTAACTCATTCATCATTGAACCTTGTTTAAGTTCATAAAACTCTTTAGCTCTTTCTTTATAATACTGTTCAGATAAGAATTTCAATTTGAAGTATTTTTTAAAGACTCTCTAGGTTACATATCTTTCTTTAAGGTTTTTAATTCTCTTTATGTCCTGCTACAAGATGTCAGCCTTTTCGTTAAGGTTGTAGATAGCCATCCGGGATTTCAGTCTAGCTGAGTAGTTATAAATCTAAAAGTACTTTTTCATACCCGATAGCCAAGCCTCGTCTTCTTCACCCTTTTTCACTTCTCCATTAAATATAGGAGGTTTTTATCTTTTTAAATTCTCCTGAAATCTCTTCATATGGTTTATAGTTCCTCTCTCTAGGACCACTATTTTTTTTTTTTTTAGACTATAACAAGGGGGAAGTTTGATTAAGAACCGGTGAATAAGCCACCGGGTGCTTTTTACATTAAACTAGGAGTGCGGGATCTTGAGAAGAGAGGGAACCCAAGACGCCCAACGAGGATTGAAGGAGACATAAAGCATGCTTGAGGGAGAAACTGTGGAAATTGAACCCGAAGAACAAGACCTGAAACTAACAAAACATCAAGAGGAAGAGAGCAGGCAGAACTAATTGAACTTCTCCAGGATCTTTTTTACTGCAGATTCCAAAGCTGTGATTCGATTTCCGAAGTTGCCAGTGGTGTTGGCTGGATCTTTGAACTCAGTGAAGACCACATCTTTGTAGTAGTTCAGCTCGCCTTTGGAATCTTTGAGATCCTTCTTGAGTGTGCTCAGTTCATTGGCGAAGGCTTTCCACTGGTTGTGACCTTTAACTTCTTGATTATCTGTCTTCAGTTTTAGGGCGTCCAAAGATTGTTGGATGTCAGCCAGACGCTCTTCCACAGTCTGCACATTGGAGGAGGATCCTACGGAGTCCATGGGGTCGTGCTGGAGGTCGTGTTGAGATGGAGGGCCTCGCGAGTCTGAGAGGAGACGGACTTCAAACTTCAGAAAACTTGGAGCATAGAAATGAGCAGAAGGTAGCACGTCTGGTAATTGGGGAGGCCCAAATTAATAGCTGGGGGTCACGGTCACGATATGAGGCTGAGAATCGAATCTGCAGAGCACTTGATGGGGAGTCTTGACTGTATCTTAGAAGATCAACTCAAAATCGAGAGAGCATATTTCTCATGTACTAAAGATTGACTACAGATTGGAGCTCTGACCATTGCGATTTAGGGAATATTGCATATGGATACTCTGTCACTAACCTCCAACACGCTTTGATCTAGCAAGGATGCCCTGTTGGCCTCCATGTCAGCCTTGCCATTGAGGCCACGAAGAATATGGTAGAAGCTAATTACATGGAATTTTGAGATAACCAGAAGGATTTTTTTTATTATAGCTGCTAAGAAAATATTGGACGGCAAAGTTTTTGAAACCATGGAATGGAGGATTAGCTTGGAATCCCCAAACACCACCAGCGAGTTTAAATTCCGCTCATGGGCAAGCTTGAGGCCTTTCCAGAGTGCCAGCGCCTCGGCCATGTTGTTGGACATTATGCCTAGCCCCCCAAGCATAGTTGGCTAGGACGGAGTTCTCACTCGAAAGGAGGATCCCTCCTCCTCTCGCTCGACCTGGATTGCCTTTGGAGGCTCCATCAAAGAACAACGTGTTATCTTTTAGAGAGGATCTCCACATTAGGAAATCATTTTCTTTGAGTCGGATTTCCCAGATAGCCTTTTTTGCAATGGGGATGTTGGGCATGGGCTCCAGGAACTTAAATTGGGACTGCCATCTTCTTTCTTGAGGATCCAAATCTTTGGATTTCTTTAGGTTGCTCTTGGCTGTCGCTAACTCCCCCAGGAGGGCTTTGCAATTGATTGCAATCTTGATGCTAGACTTTTTCTCATCCCTGAAGATGCGGTTATTGCGCTCCAGCCAGATCTTCCAGCAGATAGCTTTGGGGGCCCATATCCAAATAGATTTGAGAAGGTCTTTCTTATGAAGGTCAAAAGGAGAGCTGGAGGCCCAAGTGGCAAATAGGTCGGGGATGTTGTGGGGAACATCAAGGTCTTCTAAATTAAGGAGGAGGACCTCCGACCATACTTCTTGGGAGAAAGGGCAGTTTAACAGGAGGTGGTCCATTGTCTCTTCTTCTGAGCAACAAAGGGGACATCTGGAAGGACCCTCCATGCCTCTGATTTTTAAGTTATCCCCAGTCAGGATACTTTTATGTGCAGTAGTCCAACAAAAGAAGTCTATTTTTGGCATGAACGGGAAGTTCCAAATGAAATTCCATCTGGCTAGATTGGGGGCGACGTGTGGCAAGGAAAGGAGGACTTTGTAACCTTCTTTGGCAGAATATTTACCAGAATGCTGGCCCCACCCTCTTTTGTCCGGCATGTTCTTTGCAGCTGGCGCTTTCCCTTGGAGGAGTTGCATTAGGCTATCCTTTTCAGCATTTAACCAATTGGGGAGATTGTCAAACTGCCAAGCCTTCCAAATGCTTCCTTCATCTTCTTCCCAGCTAGAGATGTCCCACAGGGTGTTTAAGTTGTTGTTTTGGGCCCAGTCCATGATGTTTTTGATCCCTGGATTTTGATTTAGAGGCTGATCTCCCATGATGGCGTCCTCCCACAGATTTATTTTATTTCCGTTTCCGGGAATCCAATAGAGATTTGGCTGGAATAATGGCAGTGCTTTAAGGCAAAGCTTGAAGATTGGGGAGCCTGACTTGCGAAGGATTGGCTTATCCAGACATCGTAGCCTTCCACCATTGAAGTATTTCTTTCTTAGGACTTTGCTGCACCAACTGTCTTTTCTGGCGATCAGTCTCCACAGAGTTTTGGCCCCCATGGCCAGGTTTTGTTTTGCCAGGTCCCTTACCTGAAGGCCTCCTTCCTTATAAGGCTTTTGAATTTTGTTCCAACTCACCAGGTGGAGACGGTGGAGGTTCCCCTTGCCTCCTTCCCACAGAAACTTTTTTATCAGCGATTCCATTTTTTTCAGGATGGTGGCTGGCGCAAGCATAATAAAGTTTTGGTAAACTGGAATGCTCATGAGCACCGATTTTAGCAGAGTTGTTTTGCCTGCTGGATCTAACCAGTTGGTGCCCCAATTATGGATTCGCTTCTTAATTTTATCAATAATTGGAGTCCAGTGGATAGCCTTCGAACCTTTCTTGAATATAGGAGAAGGAGTCCCAAGCGTGAACAACTTCCATGCCCAGCAGTCTGGCTATATCCCCTAGATCTTTTCCTGAACAGTTCCAGCTATAGACCTTGCTTTTTTGAGGATTGATTATGCTTCCTGATATCTGGTTGTAGAGATCCAGCTCTTTTTTGAACTGGTTAGCCATGAAGACGCTAGCTCCACCTAGTAGGATCGTGTCGTCCGCGAACTGGGCGCAATTTATATTTTTAACCCTTGGTGCCAGCCGGAGTCCGGGGAGAGTATTTTCCTGATTTCTGAAGGATAACTGGAAGCTTCGAATAGATGCCTGAATTGCATAGAGGAGTGGCGATAAGGGGCATCCTTGCCGGAGCCCTCTGGACGCTTGGAAAAAGTCAGTGGATCTGCCATTAACTAGAGGGGCAATGCAGGGAGAACTGATACAGCCTTGTACCCAGTTGATAAAGTGAGTGGAGAATCCCATTTTTTCCATGACTAGGAAGAGGAAGTCGTGTCTTACCCTGTCAAAGGCGTTGGATAAATCCAGTCTTATCACCATTCCTTCTTCTTTGTTCTGGTAACTTGTATGAATGGCCTCTTGAACAAGGATAATATTGTCTTGGATCTTCCTGCCTTTTATGAACCCACCTTGGTTCTCCGGGATGACTCTGGGGAGGATTTTTTTGAGTCTATTGGTAATGATTTTGGTTATAATCTTGTAGCTGAGATTGCAAAGGGAGATTGGCCGGAATCTGGAGAAGGAAGTGGCCCCTTTTTCTTTCGGGATTAGGGTGAGGAAGGCAGAGTTTGTGCTTCCACCTATCTTGCAGGTGGCTTGGGAATGCCTTACCATCCTTAGCAGGTCCAGTTTGATTATGTCCCAGCAGCTGGTGTGAAAAATGGCTGAGAAACCATCAGGGCCAGGGGCACTATCAGGCTTCATTCTGAAAAGGGCTCTTTTTAGTTCTTTTAAGGAGATGGGAGCTGTGAGGAGGAGGTTGTCAGCCTCTTGAATTAAGGGTGGGATGAGGTCAAAGGGGTGATCCATGGGGTTTAAAGGGCTGTCCTCAGGGGCAGTAAAAAGGTCTTTGAAGGTGAGGAAGGAAGATTT
>LPNX010545408.1:135243-156590 GCA_001517045.1 Pseudotsuga menziesii | reverse complement strand
TCTGCAAAAATATGTTGGCCTACTAAACAACCATGCAAGGCTTCTTAAAGAACCCATGGTAAATTGCATTCAAGGAGATTTCATTATTATTTTTTACCAAATTTCGATCAAAAATAAGGAAAATAAAAAATAAACTACTCTTAAAATAAATTATAAAATTTCAAAAAATATATTATTTCAAACACTAATCAATACATTCATTTCCCAAGACTGTTTTTCCATGAGCATTGTACCATCCATGGATGACCAAATTTCTAACCATGTTTCGATCAATTGAAAATGGTGAAGAGCATCTCAATATCTGCCACCATGTTGAAACTCATCTAGGCGTTGAAGAACGCTGTTACATTTCCTTGGAAATGAATTTGCTACATGTTGAGCAACGAGAGCACTGTTCTTAATGCAAAGATAACGAACCTAACGTCAATTCCAACCAGCTAAAGAACTTTCCAACTCTCACAAGCACCATGTGAGAGTTGGAGTTGAGTTGAATTAGCTCCACCTCAGGAAAGATAGTCGTTGATAGTAATATCATACTCATAATCGACATTTGCATGAAGAGATGTAAGCAAAAACGATGTTATACATTTCCAAATGCAAACGATGGTTTTTTAAATTCAAACTAGAAGTGTAATTATATTGTAATTGTTGTACATAAAAGGTGGAGAGCATATTAAAATTTCCTTAGTTTCGAAAATTGTAGCAGGAAACGAAATACCAAGTTCAGAATTTACAAATGTGTTTTACTAACATAGATCTATCTTAAAAAAGTCTACCAATTGTCGAAATAGATCAAATTTCTAACTTTAAATCCTTTTTACTGGAAATGTTAAAAAAATGTACAGTAATGTAGAATGTGCCTCTTCTATGCAAAACAAAAGAAGAATGATTGTTTGCGGTAAAATGGAAAACCCTAGTGTGACTCTAAATCTAAACCTTATTTACATTTACTTAATCCTTATAAAATTATTGTCTCTATTTTCCAGTTTAACAATTTATTCAATCCTTAATACTTATTACTTATATTGAGATAATCCTCATAATTCTATTTGTGTTTTCAACTTAACATGTTCCTCACAGTGTTGATCAAACTCCAGTTTTGTGTAAACCCCCACGACTGAAACCAGCCTAGATCCAAATCCTAGGCTCTATCAAGCGCCGAGAGGGATCAAATCTCCCGAGGTGCAAACCTCTTCTCAGGTATTGCACTCAAGGTGCTTTTCGAGGAGAGGTTTGCACCTCAGGAGATTTGATCCCTCTTAGCGCTTGATAGAGCCTAGGATTTGGATCTAGGCTGGTTTAAATAAATAAATATTCAATTACAGTCATCCTTGACCAACTTGGTCATAAAAACTTTACAATAAATTTTAATATAATGTTTTCTCAAATAAATAAAAATATTTATTTTTCAGTTCTAGGTGAGTTACAGAGGCCTAATCAATGCTATGCAACACTCAATTACATTTATAAAACCTAATTAATTTAAATACATGTTTTTTATAAATATTATCATTATAATCATTTTAATTTAGTTATATAAAAATCTATCATGGACATAACATATCACATTTACATTATCTTGAATCCGAAGAACTAAACATTTACATGTTTTAAGTGTGATATGAATATTTCAATTTTTGGTTTTGGTAGGCTTTTAGTATTAAATAACATTTGTGTATTTTGAAGAACATTGAATTTGTATTTTTCATTCCTCATGACCTTGAATGTGGAAGGCAATAAAGTTGCTTGAGATTGAAGTTTGATCTAGTGTGTTTGTCAACACATTAAACATAATTTAAAAAAGTCAAATGGATGTAGCTTGGGTGGTTGGGAGAAATGAATGTTACCCTCCCCACCCATGTTCTACTCTTGTAAGTTACATGATGCTCTTATGGAGCCCTTTGTAATAAATGTTGTGAATGATGAGGTGACCATACCTTGATTTAGTTTGAATATCGGGTATTGGAATTTTCCATGGAGTAGCCCTCTAACAAATGGTGAACCACATTTAAAAAAAAATTAAAAAAGTTTGTAACTTTGTGATTCAACATTTTAAACCCAAAAAAATCGAAGAACAACCAAAGCCCATGAAAAGCTAGAAAGAGGACGATTGAAAAAATTCCATCCGCCCCTCCTCCTACTCTTCCCACACTTAACAACATCATGAAGATAATAAAGTTGACATTATATGTTTAGTATTTGTGTCATAAACTACAGTTAGTTTAAAATATTTCAAAAAAATGGGATTAAGAGATTTTACACATAAAACTCCATACATTGCACATATACATATAATTAACTAATAAAAAAAATGCATAACATTAAGCAAATTATCCTATGCAAGAGTAAACCATTTCAAGGGTAAATATGATCATTTACATATAAGAAATGTGTATACAATTAAATACATTATATTTACCAAAAAATACAATGACATTGTTACAAAATTGAAATTTCAACTCATTATTTAATTTTAAAAATAAAAATATGTATTTAGAAAGTTAGTAGATTTTCTACATTTTGTCTTAAAATTCTTTATGGAGGCATTTTGGGAAAAAATGATTCTACAATTATTAAAGTGTATTGAGATATTCTCATTAGCTTGCATTCACCGAGCATCCTAAATTATATTGAATGTCTTTTTTTATATAGATAATTACGCCAATAGGTGTTATAATAACACCTGTCATCGTTATTCTCTCCACTTTTAGGGATGGAGGTTGATCTCCAGAATCCCAAATTTCAAGAAGATTCGCCATAGTTGTCTTGGTTAAGGAGCCTAACAAATATGGCATAATGGTAGATTAATTGTTAAAAATGTGGAATAATTGTCAAAGATTGATGGTTGTGGTAATTAGGGAATGCATAGAGAAAACCCTAAGCGATGTTGAGTTTGGTTGCGCATTGTGATGCTTTTCGTGGAATTTTTCACATTCTCTTCGATTCCTCTCGGACTTGGTTCGATTCCTCTGGCGTTCTGATCCACATTACTTGGTTGACGTTCGATGCTTCTCCGGGTCGCTCTCTTCTAATCTACTCTGGAAGACTACTAATGCGCTCCAAAGCTCTACTGCCCTGTCACTCTAGCAATCACAACTAACTGCCTTCTCTAACGAAAGATCATTGTTCAAGGCTCCGACAGATTGCAGTCAATGCTGAGGATGCACACACGATATCAATTGCCTTTATTTTGCAGAGCATTTGCACTCAACTAAAACATGTGAGAATTGTTAATAGCAATGTGAATAATCAAACTTTTTATGGGCTAATGTTGTTTCCGTGTTTATTCCTTATGTTATTATTCATTGCTCTACTGATTTATGGAGTATATATTTATTATATTATGGCACTTTGAAGTATTATATATTTATTATTCTTGCACTTTGTTTCTTATGATCAAATTGTAGAGGTGGGCCTATCTACATTCATAGACCCCAAATTGAATAAATGTACTAGTAATTACCTAAACTTCTACTAACCTACGAAATATTGTTTTATTTCATATTTTTTAAACTTTTTTTTTATATTATTTATCATAAAGCTGACATTATTTGTATCATAAATTATGATTAATTAAACATGTTTCACCAAAAATAGGACTAAATTTTTTATGCATAAAGCTCCACCTACTACACATATACATATAGTTGAAGAAAATATGATTATTTACCTATGCCAAATTATATATATTATATTTTACAATAAAATTAAAATGAGATTATCAACAAAATTGAGATTTCAAGTTATTATTCAATTTTAAAAATAAAAATTATATATTTAAAAAAATAGTTTATTTTTTATATTTACATTTTTAAAATTCTAAAAAGCATCTTAAAAAATATTAATAAATTATAAAATATTATCATTAAAATATAAAGTATATCGAGAGATTCTTATTAGCTTTCACTCACCCACTTAAATCAAGGAAGAGTCCTAAACTATATTGAATAGCTTTTCAAAAGATAATTATTACACAAAATTGAACTAACCAATCTAGTGTGTAGTGTCTAAGTCAAAGATAAAATCTACCACTTTATCAAAAGGGGGCCATATATTATTAAAGAAACCTTAATTTCCAAAATAATTTGAAATTCTCATCAACTTGCGTTCCGAGTTTCATCGTCAAATTGTTTACTTGAATTTTGACATGCTCATTAATCCATTTACATTCACTTTATGAAATTGTTTTTCTTGGAAAATTATTATATTAAGGAATATTCTTAATATGACATCTATCCCAAAGGCGGTGAACGAATTTGGGAATCAATACTCTTAACTTAGTCGATGGGATATAAGGAGCCCACCACTTTATTAAAAAGCAAATATATTATATCAATTTGCAAAATTTTAAAATTTAAGGAAAATATATTATTCAAAATATAAAAAAATTATCAATTTGCAAAATTTAAATGTACGTTAAGACATTTTACTAAATTTTATTTAGAAGTAAAATATAATATAATAGTTAAAATAAAAATGAGATTTTAGCATTGTTAGTTTAATAGATGTTGTATTTATTTAAAAAAAAATTGGACTAAAAAGATTTCGTATTTTTGTGAGACTATAAGTAGTCTCTCCCGGTGGTGCCTGCTATGACTGAAGCCCACCCTCCCATCCATCCCTCAAATTAGCTTTTATCCCCCCCTGTGATGCCCGCTATGATTGTTGTTCACCATCCTTCAGTTTTGCCTTCTATCTTTTCGGAAGCAGATTTCCCCCCTCTTCCGGGTTCCAGACCCTCCTCTGCTTCGTCACCAACCCGCAGTCCGACTTCCACTCCATCCTTCGCTGACCCTTCTTTGCAATCCACTCTGGAAATCTTCACTGACAGAACGCCTCTTTCCCCCTCTGTCCTTCCATTGGACTCCATCCGCTTTCAGAATGTAACAATCAGGAGAATATCAAAGAAACCTCCATCTTCCTCTTCTGATACACCTCCGCTAACCCTCCCATATACCCCTCTCTCCACTAGACTAAAGAATGTTGCACACAACTCTTAGTCCTCACCTTCTCGGGCCCTTAGAGCAAAGTCACTCGGATCTTTGGGCACTTAATGAGGATCCTTTCCCTAAATGTCCGTGGCCTAGGAGGCTTGGCCAAACACAAAAGCCTCCGTAACCTCTTTGGCTCACTAGCCCCAGACCTTATCTTTCTCCAAGAAACCATGACCGGATCTCATCCCGCAATCTTGTCTTTCTCAAAGCTACGTCCCGGATGGGAATATTGTGCTTTAAGTTCCTCAGGCCTCGCAGGGGGCTTACTTGCTGCCTGGAACCCTCGTTGTTTCAGGGTAAAAGCCTTCAAAACTATTGCAGGGATACTTCTAAAAGCTCAGGTTCGGGGCACTACCTTGGGTTTCTCTCTTCTCAACTGTTACGGGCCCTACAACAATAGGGAGAACTTCTGGGATTCGATTGTCAAAGGGGACTTACTCAACCAACCAAACCTGGTCTTGGCAGGCGACCTAAACCTCACCTTAAACAGTTCTGAAGTTTGGGGCGAAAAGGCTTGCTTAGACCCTCTTGGCCCCTTTTTCACCCACCTATTCTCCTCTCATCAGCTTGTTGATATTGCTCTAGTATCCGCGGGACCAACCTGGCGTAATGGCCGCTCGGGTGTTGATGGCATAAGCAAGCGACTTGATAGGTTCTTGCTTTCCTCTAATTTGTTAGAGCACTTGCCTTTATACAGAGCCTGGACCTATCCATCGGCTATTTCAGATCACTATTCGGTTGTCTTGGAATGGAGGGAGTCTTCCTCGCCGAGTATCTTTCCTTTCAAGTTCAACCACTCTTGGCTTGCATTTGATGACTTTGTTGAGATGATCAGGAAAGAGTGGCTCCTCCTTACCCCTGACTCGACCTACTCTGGAATGGATTCTTTCTCCAGAAAGCTCAGGATTTTGAAGAAGAAGATAAAAGATTGGACTCATCATAAGTCCATTGAGATGAAGGACAAGAGCATACTATATGAGACAAAAATTCATAATCTTCTTTCCTCTTCCCCTACGAGCATTTTTTCCAGTGAGACTCTCTTGTACTTAAATTCTCTTCAATCAGAGCTTAAGAAACTGAGGGATCATGAGATCCTCACTACCAAACTCAAGAGCAGGATGATTTGGGCTACTCTGGGTGATTCAAACACCAAATTCTTCCATTCTGTGGCTGCTGCTAGGAAAAACCATAATGCAATCTAGAGTTTAGAGGATGAGAAAGGCATTTTGGTTGAACATGATCAAGGCTTAAAGGAGCTAGGAGTTAGACATTTCAAAAAGATTTTCAGTGATGATAATCTTTCCTCCATCTCTGCACAGATGAAAATCATCAGCCTCTTTCCATCCTTCATTTCTCTTGAGGATCGGTCTTCTTTTACAGCCAAAGTTTCTTTAAATGAAGTGGAAAGGGCTCTCAAGTCATTCAAGAAAGATAAAGCGCCTGGGCCTGATGGCTTTCCTGTAGAGTTCTTTCTTGCCTTTTTTGACTTGTTGGGGGAAGAACTAGTGAATCTGGTGGAAGATGCCCATATGGCTGGGAGAGTCCTTCCCTCTCTAAACTCAACCTTCATTACTCTTATCCCCAAATCTGACAAACCTTCTACCTTTGTCGATTTTCGTCCTATCTCCCTCTGCAACAAGATTTACAAGCTAATAGCCAAGGTTGCTGCTCTACGCCTCAAGCCCTTTCTGGACCTTTTTATTTCCCCTCAGCAGTATGGGTTCCTTAAAAACCGCCAAATTACGGAACCTATTGCCATTACCCAAGAAGCCCTTCACTCTGTCAGATCTAGAAACAAGAGTGCCCTCGTCCTTAAGCTAGATCTCACTAAAGCTTTCGACAGAGTTAATTGGACTTTTATCAGGCTCATCCTTGTGCAAATTGGCTTGCCTCTGGAAGGCGTAAATTGGATTATGGGCTGCATAACCTTGGTTAACTTTGCTCTGCTTATAAATGGCTCCCCTTCACATTTTTTCACGGCTTCTAGAGGCATTAGGCAAGGATGCCCTCTCTCGCCTCTCCTTTTCATGCTTGTGATTGAAGGCCTCAGCCTTCTTATTGAGGATGCTCGCAGACATGGGCTTGTAAAAGGGGTCAAAATATCCAAAGAGCTCTCTCTCACTCACCTGCTATTTGTGGACGATGTGATCCTTTTTGGGATTGGCACTTACGAAGAATGGATAGCTCTCAAGGTTCTATTGGACACCTTATGCGAAGCTTCTGGAATGCTAATAAACTCAGAAAAGTCAAGTTTCCTCATCAACAATGTAGATGATGGAATGATCTCCAGAATTATATGTTCCTTGCCTTATAAGACCCAGCCTATGTCCTCTGGGTTTAAATATCTCGGATATTTTATTAAACCCTCGGGATACCTAGTCAAAGACTGGTTTTGGCTATTAAAAAAATTCGAACTCAGGATTTCTCACTGGTCCTTCAGACTACTTTCATTAGGGGGGAGGCTGGTGCTTATTAAAGTTGTTCTTACTAGTATTCCAGTGTTCTGGATGGCATTAGTCCCCATCCCTAAATCCATTATGGGGAAGCTGAAAAGTCTGATTTTTGACTTCCTTTGGGGCACCAAGGGAAATAAGAAAAAGTTTCATCTGGTTGACTGGACATCCTTATCCAAACCCACAGCTCAGGGGGGTTGGGGAATAAAAAACCTCGAATGGTTCAACATCTCCTCAAGGATCAAAACTTTCTAGCATGTCCTCTGCAGCAATGGAATCTGATTCAAGTTAATAACTGCAAAATATCTAAAGAAGAACACACTGCTGTCTTGGATCCGTAGAAAGGATTTCTTTGTCATAGGTGTATCTACTATTTGGAAAGGCTTCTTAAATCTTATCTCCTGGTTGGGATGTGGACTAATTTGGATGGTAGGTGATGGCAAAAACACTAGAGTTGGACTGGACCCGATCGCTGGTATGGATATCTATTTTACTCTGCCAAGGGACCTTTATGACTACTTGGAAGATTATGGAATCACTTCGCTGGCTCATGCCAGGAATTACTCCCCGGAAGCCCCTTCTTACTGGCTCACTGCTACCAATCTGGATCTAGGAGGTGATTGGCACCACATTTGGAATGATTATATAAGAGGGCTAGAACATGGAAGAATAAGACTCGGGTCGGGAACAGATTGTTTGCTTTGGTCATTCAAGAATTACACAGGCACTATATCGGCAGCCCTAGCATATGACTGTGTGGCAAATCACTATTTGGATACATAGTGTGAGGCTTATCCCCTACATCGGGCTCTATGGAAACTTAAAATCCCTGAAAAGTTACGCTGTTTCATTTGGCTTCTAACCAAAAATAAGGTATTAACCTGGGATCAGCTCAAAAAATGGGGATTTCAAGGACCCAGTCTCTGCTATCTGTTTAAGGAAAATGAAGAGTTGACCCAGCATCTATTCATGGACTATAATTACACAAAAAATGCTTTTGCAGCTTTTTTCGAACATTTTGGTTCACGATCCCTACATAAAAACTTTGTGGGTATTTCTGTTTGTCAGTATCTGGACCATTGGTTTAGTGTACTTTCCACGGACTTTTCCCATCTATATCTGCCTTTATTCATCTTTTGGGCCATTTGGAAGCAACGGAATAAGTGTATATTTGAAGGGTCCACACCATCGGTTTATGGGGTTCTGAAACAAGCTGAAATGCTCTCTCACTCCTATTCGGTGCTTGTTAAGAAGTTTAAACAAAGAATTATTGGTATGCCACCAATGATTCAATTCCCCTATGGTTTTTTCGATGGTGCAGCCACCAAGAACAAAGGAGGGGCGGGTTTTGTATTACACCTCAACAGATCTCATAGTATACATTTCTCCTTGGGATGCGACATATGCACAAATACAAAATCTGAGATGATGGCTTTATGGGCCCTCCTCACGGTTTCAAAGATCATGGGAATCCCTCTTCTCTCCATTTATGGCGATTCCCTAGTCATCATTTCATGGGCTACCGGCAAGAGCACTCTGAACCTTCCTCATCTGAGTCATTGGTGTGATGATATTAGAGAACTTCTGCAAAATTTTCCGGAAATTATCGTGAAACACATATATCGTGAGCATAACCAGATTGCCAGTCTCTCTAAAAATGCTCTCCTTCTTGACTCAGGTTTTGGGAAATACATAGAAATCCTGAATGAATGTTCCACTGATCATGGTAATTTTTAGTTATTTTAGATGTGCTGTGTTCTTTCTTCAAGCACACACTCTAATTTGTTTTGATTTAGGAGCTCAGCAATTCCATGTAGAGATGCTCAGTTATCTATTATGTTCATGATATAATGATGTTTGAGCGATGATAAAGCATGCTTACACAACAGGCCTGTGCTATGACAACCATGTTATGATGACAGGGATATGCCCATGTTAAGAGGAACACCTCTTTGATTGAGATACTACATGTTGAATGATCTCTTGATCGATTGTATATGATGATCTTTGATTCAATAGAATAACAAGATTTGGTATTTTTTCTACTGGAAAAAAAAGATTATTGTGAGACTATAAGTATAGATTATGAAAAATACTTTATTTTATATTGTAAATTTTCTTTTAATTTTGTATTTTTATTAAAATTATATTAATTTAAAATATTTTTTTTTCAATTTTCTTTAACACATAAATAAAACTCTAAAACAAACTTTACATTTTTTTTCTCGATAATATCATTATATTTTAAACATTTCAATAGTCCAATCATAATCCTAACTTAAAAATTAACATAATAATAATAAAATAATAAACTAATAATATATAATAAAGTATTAATATAATAATAAGTTATTTAAAAATATATATATTTTTATATGATATTTTTAATAATGAAATATAGAATACTGGTTTTTTTCAAAATATTGATATGGGTCCAATCACAATCTTATATTCAAAATTAATATAATAAAAAAAAATAATATATATATATATATATATAAAATATTGAAATAATAATAAGATATTTGAAAAATATATATTTTTTAAGTTATATTTTTAATAATAAAATATAAAATATTGGTTTTTTTAAAATATTGATTTAGGTTAAATTGTTTTTTTAAGAATTAAAAAACCTAGTTTAAAAACGTAAAAAAATACATTAATTTAGATGTTATATTTTTTTTGACTACATAAAAAAAGAATAGAGAAAAAAAAAGAAGCTATAAATTTTTTCCAAATATATTTAGATTCATTTTTGAAAAAGGAAGCCATATATTTTTGTCAAAGTTATCTCGATTTATTTTTGATTGATTGAATTAGATATATTAAATTATTCATATTGTAAAAGTAAATAATATTAATAATAAATATGATTGTTGGATTTTTTTTATTAAAAATAAAGATTCTAAAAATTCAATTTTAAAATCTATATAATTTTTTTATTGAATAAACTAATATATTAATTATCAACATTTTAAAAATGAATTACATTAAGATAGTTAACAAATTTTTAAACTTACAATTTTAATAAAAAATCAATGGATTCATTTTATATTAAAATTCTCAACTTACAATTTAAATAAAAATCAAATCATAAAACCTAATCTACTTTAAAAAAATTATTACTCCATAAATTAAAATGGAAACCAAACCACCACCAAATAATTTCATTTCAATTATTCAAATTCGATTTATTTCCAAATATCTTAAAATTATATCAATAAAACAACTAAGTATTATAAACCCTTTTTTAAAAGTTAAGAAAACAAATTCAATCTATAGTCAATACACACTAATAATTTAATAAATACTAGAATAAAATATTGATGGGAGGGATGTTGATCGACAGAATCGCTGGAGATGAATGCTCTCGAGATGTGGAGTACTCGTCAATGTGGGACACCTGGCATGCTGGTGATTGCTGTTAAAAGCTGAGAGCATCAATGCTCTGAAGATCTACGAGATTTATGTGATAAATAGCTCCGAAACAAAGGAAAAACAAGAGAGATAGATTGAAGAGTCCAAGAAAAGTTGGAGATCATGGGGGAGAGGAAAATTGGGGTGGCGATGGACATGTCTTCATACAGCAGAGCAGCCCTGAAATGGGCAGTGGAGAACCTTCTGCGAGAGGGAGACCATCTCGTTATTATCATTGTCCAAGGAAGTGTAACATACGAGGGAGGCCACTCCCAACTCTGGGAGGACACTGGATCGCGTATGTTTTCTTATCATTCTATTCAATTTACAATTTTTTTTCGTCTTTTAACAGGAACATTTGGGGGCTGGGAGAAAATCCTAGAAAAATTATTGTTACTCATTCTTACTCCACTGTATTTTTCAATTTTCCTGAGATGGAGTCAACTATGGTTCTTTATTTCGTGCGGATTTTGTTATGTTTCGGCATAAGGGTTGGCAAAGTTAGACCCCAATTAAAATCCAGAAGAATTAGATGCCGTAACAGTTCATAATTCCATGGAATGCTTCCCGTATCATTTTTTTTTCATGGTGGTTTTCATGTGTTTTCAAGCTATGAGTCCAGAGTTTTGTCCAGTTTGTTAACATGATCATAATCTGTAATGTTCTGGCCATGGCTTGGAAGAACCACACCAACCTCTTATTCAAATGCCGTCTATGGGCCAGAGACGGAGCAATTGCGAGGATAACTAAAACAGAAATACTAGAGCAACTCCGAGACACAAAGACTTGCGCGGAAAAACAATTTTTATTTCCTGTACAGTTTAAAAACTTGTGTACTGCTATATTTAAATTTGCCAAAAAGAAAAAAGTAATTTGCTTGATATTGGGTATAAATTTATAATAGAACAAAATTATATTCTCTCTACCATGATATGACTGCTGTGTTAGTATTACTATACAAACAGGTAGACTCGTGTCATTTTCCACATTCTAGACTTCAAAATTTAGGGCCAATTTTTTGGTTTAAAAAACAAACTTGTTTTAGTATCCATTTTTATTGATGTTGATTGCTGGTCAGGAATGCACTACAGAAAGACATGATTGCCTACCATTATGGAATGGAGGTCTTTATAGGAGTAGGCCACTTCTAACTGAATGGCTAAAAGAATCTGATAAGGCGTTATAAATTATAAGTGCCACTTAAATGCATCATTTACAAATACAGATCTCAGATATATTAGAGACAACTACAAGGTTACTAAGGACCAGTACAAATCTCAAATACTATTAGAGACAAGGTTACCAAGGACAAACTCACTGTGAGACAAACTACTGTAAGTGACACTTAGGATTTACAGTGCATGGGGAGTAGTCTGTTGTTTTGGTCCTCATCCTATTGTTGTTGGAAAAATTAAAACACAAATAAAACCAAAAAATAAAACAACTTTATTATATTTGTTGCTATCGTTTCGAATTATATTTGCGGTTATCCTTTTGAAGTATGTTGATTTTCAGTCATAGAAGATTATATATAACTGGATATGAAGAAAACTAGTAGAAACTACCCGCTTTTTATTGTCACTCTTCAACATTTTGGAGAAAGTGAATTGTAAATCAAAATTGGAACTAAGTCCAATGGGGTAATGGTTCACTGGTGAGATTGTACAGAGTGTTAACTCATTGACCAGTGTTTCATTCATCCCTATGTTACGAGAAACCAGAAATGGGAAATGGAAAGGGAAATTAGAACAAAACCCAGGACAGGGACAGGGGTTAAAGGTAAGAAACGTGAGCCTCCACCTCCTCTCCTCCCAGCTTATATTATACACAACAGCTTAAATTATACAGATAAAATTAATTAGTAATGTACTAATTTAATATGAATGTACTAATCTTGTTTCACAGAAATGGGAAAGGGATCTGAATGAGAAACATGTCTCTATTCAGGTTTATACTATATAGTAACATAGATTCTTAGCATGGTCGGCCTGAATTAGGCTGAACGCATGTCCCATGTGATTTTGGTGAAATAGATACCCTTCAAATATAGTAAATTTTGTGTAATCCGAGTTTCAGCTGAGTCTAAGCTGAGTTTGAGCCAAGTCTAGCTTAATCTACCAAGGCTGGTTGAGTCCCGAGTCTCAAGGCAAGTATGAGTGGAGTACTTTGCTCAGCTGTGACTCAGGAAGACTCATGGGGACTCACTAGACTCACACAAGTCAAACCTCACTGGTTTTACATAGAGGCACCGCTTTTTATAGGCCTGCTAGATACGAATGAAGCAACAATTCACTTTTTCTACATCTCCCTCTTTTATTTAAATTCTACTATTATTATTATCCACTAACTACGGTTTGGTATTTATTAATCCTCACTTCTTGGTGTCTTGGTATCTATACTATTTCTTCCCGCTTTAAGTGGAGAGCATCCCCACTATCCTCTCAGTTTAAGGAAGATGGTAGACTGACTGGAAAATGATTATTCATCCAAGAAAAATGTAACAAGGGAAATTCTCGATACCCATGGGTTTTGAAGGCTTGCTATCTTTTTGGAATAAGGATGAGAGAATTCAAATAAAACACACCCTTATAACCAACAAAATGCATAGGTATATAGGGATCTGATACGGGATGTTAGCCAACCATGTGCCTGCCAACAACATTGAAAGGAGTGTGTCTAATTTTCCCAACACTTGAGAAAGGGAGCTGATGCACCGCACTGTCAGGTTCCAATATCTCCATAATGGGGTTGTCCTAGTGAACAAAGATTGCTAGTTGTCCTCATTATTGGATTGAAGTTGCTCAACATGCAACGCGTGAGACTTCAAATGTAATTTTGGTCTCTTGGCAAAGGTGTGCTCTATGGTGGCAATCATCTCAACACTGGAAGCTATTTTCCCACTTTGTCATTTGTCACGAGTACATTGAGAGGATTCCGAGTTTGATAAATAAGATAAGATAATTTTATTAATGTCCAACAAATAACCACAAAATTAGGTCAATGGGTCTGTTAGGCACCAAGATGTCAATACAAAGTGGGAGCACTAAGGTGGCTCCTATAAAATGAAATGCAGAAAGAGAAGTAAGACCAAAACCTAGATATCGAACTCCACAGACATAGCCAATCTAGGAGAGAGATGTATATACTATAGATATAGTAGATCTAGGGCCTGCAAAACAAAAGGCACATGTTTGTCATGTGACGTCAAAGCCATCTCTCCTACCATTGTTTACTAGTGAAAGAATTTGATTGTTGTGATTATTATCAAAGACACAATTTCTAGAGAAATTTGTTGATGAATAGAATATCTTATGTAGAGTCAGTGGGGTTGCATAGTCTCTAAGATATATTGTAATCACCACCAGAAATCCCATGCATTTGTTGTGCCACTTGTTGGCTGGGCATTTGATGGTTCTAAATATCTAATACTTCCATAGGTTCCTCTCTTTTCAATGTGCTAGATGGAAGTTGGAACTTCATCCTTGACTATTATGGAAGCATCATCAAGGGGGGAAGCTTCCATTTTAGTAATGCTATGACCAACACCAAGGCCTATTCCATTGTTTTTGTGGAGGATGGGTCGCGACAATATGGAAATCATATTGCTATGTGTGGTACTTTTACTATGGAAGCTTAATTTTGTTGTCAAAATTCTTTCCTTGGAGCTATTGGTGGCAAGAAAAGATTGGATCTCACTTGGACTAGAAAATCCTTTCTTACATGTGCTAGAATGATTTTACTTCTCTTCCTTAATGTCAAATGATTAACAAACATAGAGAGAACCATTCATCTTCAAAGTGCCATTAAGTCTAGATTTCGTAAAGTTGGAGTATGAACTTGACTGGCAAGTAAAGTTTGTATTTCCCCATTCTTTGACTCATGAATGGATCGATTTAAAGGATTTGTAGTTAGCCTAGACTTGCGTTTAAAGTTGTAACTGGTGTTTGAAACATGAGGTGTCACAAATCTCTAAGCTAGTGAAGACATAGGAACATGGCTACATGTAGTGGCTGGAGCTGTATTTCTGGATGAAAGCACTTGAGCACATATGGATATTGACAAGTCTTGTGTCATATGTGGAGTTTGAGAAACAACACTAGTTGGATCGCATCCATTGCTCAAGGAAACGTCGTCATTTCTCTGTGGGGAGGAACATATTTCAACATAGTTATGAAAACTACAATGTCATACTTTGTTGGGGGTTCTGCTATAGAGCTTAAGGATGCATTTATCCTACAATATTGTCTGATATCTGTCTAAAGAGAATGACCATGAGAGTTCATGGTGTCAGGAACTTACAAGTTGTGTGCAAGAGGAGGCCAAGGTGTTGTGTTTGAAGAAGTGGCTTAGTGGCTACTAGTAATAATTATGGCAATAGCAAGGAAGTAGTCATTACAGACATAGGTGTGAGTGTTCTTGCCTCATATTGTAGAAAGGGATGCACTGGTGCTAGATCATGTATGCCAGAATGGATGAGGCATGACACATTAATGTAGAGATCATAATATGTATGGAAAATTTTGAATTGAAAGTTGATATTCAAGAAGCTATCACATGCAAAATCCCTCATCTTTCTGAAGACAAGGAGTTGTGATGGTTTTAGAGATTCAAAACAAATATGTTAGGTATCTGGATAGATGAGTCCATGAACATTTGATATACATCAAAGTGACTTTGGTGAATTTGATGAGTGGCCATAGTGTTAGGAAAGGTATTGCCACCATTGTAAAGACTGTAAGGAACTTGTCCCTAATATCTTGTCTATGGATATTGGATAGAGAGGAGGTTGAGCCCTTTGGTTGCCTTGGCTACAAAAGCCAAGAATGCAAGAAAAAGAAAAAGAAAAAAAAAATGTTGTAGATGGAGGAGTGGATCTCTGGTGATTGCCTAATAAGGTGAGGGAGCAGATCCATGTAATGACCATGAAAGTCTAAAGAACAAGGGGATGGATTCCTTGTGGTGACTACATAACTAAGAGAGAACCTCTATGCTACCTTTTGATACAGATTGAGATGGAAAGTTAATAAGAACATACTTGTATTTTAGTATTCAAGCATACGTTTTCCATAGAGTAGCCTACATTTTATAGGCTTGCTTGATATGAATGAAGCAACGATTCACTTTGACTACGTCTCCCTTTTTTATTTAAATATATTTTACTAATATTATTATCCACTAACTATGTTATGTTATGATAAAAAACACAGGTAATCCAAGATATGCAAAACCAAAACTTTCTACGAGAGAAGCAATGATCTATTGATCTCCATGATTAAAATACATGAGAGTCTAGATTTATAGGAATAAGGAGGCCCAACAAATAGCTAAGAATAACTGGGAGGTTGAGAGTGTTTATGTGAGCTTACAACTCATAAAAGTTGTCATACATTGGAATTAGATGCATTTGGAAAACAAGCACACTAACATCCCCACATAAGCGAAACGTAGGGAGTTTACAAAGAAGAAAAAGATGGATCCTGACGCCTGACAACTAGGCCTGATATAAGGTACCCATGTACAAACTCTCATATTTGGAGAAAAGCAGAAAAACCCATAGGAAAAACTCCTCTCCAAAAGAGAGAGAAAAAAGTGAAGGTAGGAGGACTCAAGATGACCCCCCAAGGACATCTTCCTTCACCCCAAGCATTAATCATAACTGAAGAAAACGGGGAGATTCCAAAGGTTTAGTGAAGATGTTAGCAACTTTTTATTCAGTAGGCAAGTACTCCAAGTGAAGAACACCATCGTGGATGAGCTGTCGAGAAGTGCATGTGAATCTTAATGTGCTTTGTTCTTTGATGCTTATCTAGGTTGCCAGTGATGTGTATGGCACTCTGATTATCACACCAAACAGTGGGATGATCTTGCAGAATGCCAAATTCTGTCAATAGCTGTTGAAGCCAAAGGACTTCTTGACTAGCAAGAAAAACAACACGATACTCATCTTTTGCAAAAGATAATGCAATTGTTGATTGCTTCTTACAAGACTAGGCAACAAGAGAAAATCCAAGGCGATAAACAAAGCGAGATGTGGACTTCTGATAATCAATGAAACTAGCCCAATCAGAATTAGTGAGACCCTCAAACTGAGAAGCACCCAAGGTATACTGAATGCCAAACTTGGTAGTGCCCAGAATGTACATGAAAATGTGCTTTGTTTCCTTCGAGTGTCTCTCATGAGGATCTTGAGAGAATCAAGATACAAGCCTGATTGCAAAGGAAATGTTAGGATGTGTATGAGTCAAGTATAATAGACTCCCACCCAATTGTCTATACAACGACGGATTGACTCATGGTGAAGAGTAGCTAGTAGAAAGAGTAACACTTGACTGAAATGGAGTAGTTGCAGGCTTACAACCGAGTCCGACCATGCCAAAATGCTGAAGTAAATCAAGGGCATACTTTTGCCAAAAAATAAACATCCCTTTTGAAGAATGAAGAACTTGCAGAGCAAGAAACTAATCTAGAAGACCAAGATCTATCATATCAAATTGTTCCATCAATGCTTACTGAACATTCTTGATCAAGGATGAAGAACTTCGGTGAGAATTAAGTCATCCACATACAAAACCAGATTTAGAATGACAACGATTGAGAAAGATTTGAACCTTGTTGTTGAGTGTAAACTATAGGATAAAAATGACAATGATTGAACCATGAAGCCAACAGAAAACTGTCCATTTTCGCATACCATGCTCGAGGAGCTTGTTTGAGACCATACAATGAACGTTGAAGCTTGCATACAAGAGAAGAGTCCTACACAAAACCAAGAGGTTGCTCCATGTATATTTCCTCTTGTAAATCCCCATGCAAAAAAGCACTCTTCACATCCATCTAGTAAACTGAACAGCCTTGAGAGGCAACAAGAGAATGCACAAGACGTATGGATTTCATCTTGGCAACAGGGGAAAAAGTCTCAGAATAATCAATCACTTTAACCTGCGAAAAGCCCTTGGCCACTAGTCGTGCCTTATGTCTGTCAACAAAACCATTTACAACATATTTGGTTCTATAGACCCATTTGCAACGAACTAGTTTTTATCCCTTAGAAAGAGGAACGAGATCCCATGTGTGATTCTTCATCAAGGAAGAATACTCCTGTCATGACAGCTTACCATTCAATTTTCCGAACAACATCAGAGAATTATTTGGGGTCATCTGAAATGACATGACTCAAAAGAAAGACATTAGTTGTTTGTGTCTGAATATTGGATGGAGTAGTAGAAAGGTAATTGAAATCTGTTGGCTCGTAGCCATACTGGTCAGGTTTCTTTCACTCACAAATGCTCCTTAGTTGTTCTTGATCAGGTTGTTCTTGTGTGTGCTGCTCAATTGCTATTGGTTGATTTTCTACTAGTTGAATTTCCTCATTTGTAGCTGTGTGATGTTCCTCATCTTCCTGTTCTACAAAAGCAAAGTTGTCAGCATGATCTCCACCATCATGGAAATCTATGGAGAAAGTAAAATCATATGTTTGTTTGAAATGCTCATCAAAACAGACAACCCTTCAAAACAAAACATCTTTAGTAACAAGATCAAATAACTTATAGGCTATATGCCTTCATATCCTCACAGTAACCAACGAATATAAGTGGTTGGCTCTTCTTCTCTATAGCTCTGTGCTTTTCATTTGGAATTAATACCCATGTCGCACTACTAAATACTCTAAAACTAGAGACATCAGGTTTAACATGGCTCTAAGAATCCTCTGGAGTCATATGCAACACTGCTTTATGAGGCATGTGATTTTGAATGTAATTTGCATAGTTCATCGCTTTGGCCCAGAAGGAAGATGACGTGTTATTGGACTTTATCATGTAGTTCACCATTTCTTTCAATGTCCTATTCTTTCTTTCAACAATGCCATTTTGGTGAGCATTGTAGGGATAATGCTGATGCAAAATAACATGCTCTACAAAAATACTTGAATGCTGACTAACATACTCCCCCCCATTATCTATGCACAAATTCTTGATAGAAAGATAGGACTGCTTCTCAACAAAAGCCTTGAAGGTATTAAAGTTAAAAGTGGCAAATACCTCACTCTTGTACTTAAGAAAATACACCCAAAAGTGACGTGAGAAGTCATCAATGAAAGTGAATGCATATTTAGCCCCTGACAATGAGCGAGTTGGAAAGATCATGAGATCACTATGTACCAACTCAAGAGGTGTTGTAGCACGCAAGGTTTTTCCTTTTGGAAAAGGATCTTGATGTTGTTTTCCAAGAACACATCCTAGACAAGCTCCTTCAGTACATGAAACTTTAGGGAGTCCATGAACCACTTTTGTGTGCTCAACTACTGCAAGTACCTGTAGTTTAAATGTCCAAATCATTCACGCCAAAGCCCATTCAAAGAATCAACATGTGCAACGAAAGAGGAAGCTGAGACATGCTCAAAACCAACATACCTGTACAATCAGGAGCTATGATTAACTCTTTCAGAGGCAACAACAATGTCAGGATTATGTAGTTCTCGAATGACTACATCATTAGGAGATAACACTATTGTTTTCCCATCACCAGAATGGCAGATTTGATAAATTGAGAATAGATTGGCAGAAATGACAGGAACAAGAAGAACATCATTGATGCACCCTTCATCTAACTGCACAATTCCTGATCCTAAAACATCAAACTGTGTAGAGTCTCCAATTGCAATTTGAGAAATTCTACAATTAGATGTTGAAGCCAGGAACTCATTGGAATGAGTCATATGATGAGATGCACTTGAATCAAATATCTATCTATTTGAAGATGCATGCAAGGCCCGAGCGGATAAAGCATGCCCTTTACATGTCGAAGAAGGTTTGGACACTGATATTTTGTGTTGCTGCATGGCTTCATTCAATGCCTCAAGTTTTTTCCAACATTTTGATTCTGGATGCCCTGGAACACCACAAAAGCTGCAAGTTTCATCTAACTTTTTCTTCTTTGTCTTGGGGCAAGACTCAGTGAACCTGGAAGGTGGAGATGATTTTGTTTTTTGTTGGGGTTTAGAGGGAGTCTCACTACCTTGAGCAGAATCTTTCTTCTTTTTATATGGGGCTTTGTGCTTATGTTTGGAGGTACGGGCCACAAGAGATTGATTTTTAGAGTTTGAAAGGGCATCTAGTTGTATAAGCTTGGATTGTTCCTTGGTGAGGTGCTAATGAAAAAGCTCCAAAGAAGGCATATTAAATTCATCCCCAAGTGCATCCATAGTAGAGTAAATTATAGAAGAGAATACCTGGTAAGGACCTTTCAATTTGGATAGAATCAAGAAAATGCACTCATCATTGGATTTGGATCTTCCACACCCTTTTAGTGGTGCCACCAATGACATAATTTTGGCAAGTTAGTTTTCAATAGACGCATGCTCATCAGGCACAAGGGAAGATAGTTCTGTTTCCAATTGTAAAGCTCGAAATTCATTGACTTTGCCAAATAAGGAAGCCAACTCGTCCCAACATGCTTTTGGAGTTTTACATCCATCAAGATGAAACAACAAACTATTTGAAACATGCAAGCCAATCATACCATGCCTTCATTGAGCTTGTTTCGATAGAAATATTTTTCAATTTCCTTAGTAAACGCTAGTGGATCCTCAACCAGCATTTGCCAAAGCTTTTTAGATTGCAATAGTTGTTGCATCTTAATTTTCCATGTGTGATAAGTATGGGGAGTGAGGAGCTCAACGACCCTCAATTCCGCCATTTTACACAATAAAACTTGATTTGGTTGCAAACAATTGGAGCTTTGGACAAAAAAGAACAATTTAATAGCTGATCAAGCGCTTTACATACCAGATCTATTTGGACTCTGGAGATCAAATTGCCGTGGCCAACTTCCTCTGCAAATCCTTTGGAAGTCCGACTCCAACAAAATCAAATACAATTTCTAATGATCCATTCAAAGCCCAGAAAGTGACTCTAGATGTCCGTTGAATACAATAGAGAATACGAGGTGCTGCGCAAGAAGGCAGTTTCACTCCCGGTCCGAGTCTATTATAGGATGGCGACCTTCCTCCTGAAGACAATCATGCCACAAGCGCTCAAAAGCAGGCCGAGTCTCCCTACCATTTACACTGGCAAGGAAAGTATCCCATGAAGGTGGGAGGCCATCGAATATGGCTTGAACAAGATCATCATCTTCAACAGTTATCCCTGTGACAAGTAATTGATCACGAATCTGAGCAATCTTAGAACAAAAAGAAGCAATGGACTCACCTTTCTCCATTTTCAAGAACTTGAGCTTGTTCTTGAGATTTCTCTTTTGACTAGGTGTAGTCTTCTCATACAGATTCTTGAGAGTGTCATAACAATCTTTAGCTGTCATGAGGGAAGTTAGTACCGGCATGATACTATCTTTTACCGAATCAAAAATAACTCTCTTTGCCTTGGCTTGATTCTTTCTGAAAGCCGCCCTGCCGGCATTAGTAGCTGGTTCCTCCATCACTGTAGTCACGAACTGTTCGAGCTCCAACTCTTGAAGAATGTTTATG